>WURT03193778.1:0-27426 GCA_009936505.3 Holothuria glaberrima
ACTCCTGGGTTTTCGGACATGCTGATTTAAAATTGTAATTCTCAATCCTTTAGTTTTCGAGATATCTGGTTTTTATTTGAGGGCGCCCTCTAATGGACCATTTGCAAATTAGCTATCGTAGGTAAGTTCTTTTTGGTGAGGTAAAAAGGTTGTTACCTACCTACATAAATGCCTACCTATACCTACATACTCACATATTAGTTAGTTTACGGTTACGTCACTGGTTGGCATTGGTTGGCATAGAGCATGCGCAAAAACAAATGCATGCATGTTGATGTTGCGCGTGTAAACGCTTGTGCGATTGCACGCAGAAAGTAGACGAACTGGAATTTACTTTGCATTGTGACGTCAGTGTAAGTGCGCCACACCATCTCTTTAACCACACGCAATGACTTCATTGTTTGTAAACAGTAAATGAGTCTATACACGCACACATGTACGTAGGACCATATGAAATCTTCGTCAGAACAGTTTTTACATTATCGGTAAATTCTTTTTACATTATCGGTAAACGAGAGTTTTTACATTATTGGTAATTTTTTTTTTACATTATCGGTTCAAAGATTTTTTTACATTATCGGTAAATTTGTTTTACATTATCGGTTGTTTTTACATTATCGGTTGTTTTTACATTAGCGGTCGTTTTTACATTATCGGTTAATTTTTACATTATCGGTTGTAATACCCCTGACACCTTGATCTCCCATATGCATGTATGATCAACAAAATGGAGAGATAGAGAAACGTACCTGTCTAAATTATTTCTGTATGCCGTCTGTACGGTTCCTCTACTCTCTTCTTATATTTCTTTCTCCAAACTTCTTTGTCTCTTTCTTTTTCTCTTTCCCCATTTTGTCCCGCTTTTGAGCTCGATGATTTGTAGTCCCGCATGGTATCTTCAAGAGACTGTTTTTCCCATTTGTCACAGCCATGTACGATGTCCTGTTCTTAAGTTTAATTCAAGAAATAATTTGCGAAGCGCCCTCTGTAGCATCCCATATAGTAAAAAATAGTGGCCTGAAAATTTGACTTAAACTTGTGTGTTAGTAATGCTTTAAAATTTTCTTCAAAATGAGAGCAGGATTCTTATTTCCAGCTACGGAAAAGATCTCATTTTCTTCAAAAGATGGTTAGGGTTATTTATGAGAATCGGTGTGTTTGGGATGTAAGTTAGACTTAATGTTACGGTAGCAAATTGATAATTTAAGGTTGAGGAAAACCACTGAATAGTCCGAAGTTAATTGTGTGAAGTTCAGAAAGGACAGAGGGACTATACAAATTGGATGGCAGACTCTAAATCTTGACAGATCATTGTTGCTACTCCCACAATAACACCAATATACCGTTTGTGAAGGGGAGAGCGAGGACCGGCATAAAGTATGCCGGCGCTTGTCACAACAAGGCAGACCTGTCGATCTCAGCAAAGCTTTGCTTGTTTTTGATTTTTGAATCAATATTTTGATTTGTTAAGAATTCTTTTATCCTTTGTTTTGTCACCCACCATCGCCGTGCAGGAAATTTGTACTTTGGAAGATGGATTTGTCTTGGTTTCCGAGTGTAATTCTTCTTTTGATGTTAAACTCAAAAACGTGTAAGTGGCACTAATAAAACTAATCCTTAAATAAGGAGGTATATTCGCACGACCTACATGGAGTGCTTATATGCTGTTTGCAACTTACGGAATGTTATTTTCTTTATCGTTAAGTAAATAGGTATTATTTACTATCGGTTGCTTGAAATTGGGTACCAGTACTGAATAAGGGTCAAAACTTCTCTAGATGGTAGTATTTCAAATCAACCCTGCTGTAAGAACCCCAAGCCAGTTTTTTAACAAAGATTAATGTTTTATCCCCAGGTAAATGATCTTAAATTGGAACATTGCGGCACAGACAGAAACTAAATTTATTAGCAAACTAAAAAAACTACCATTCAGTATCACTTTAAGATTTCCATAATAATTTTCCTTATATGTTATGCATTACAGGAGTTATGGGTGATGCATAAGTTGCAGGTTGATGAAATTTCTAAATTAAGAAAACATAAACTACGGTATAAAGCAGGGATTTAGTCCTTGAAAATGAAGTAACTCAATTTCTTCATTTGAGTTGGCTGTTGTTCCATATGTATAAATCATGGTTTTAACCAAGTTGGTTTTCATTTTAGGTTTTAACAAGTAACGTTTTATATAAATGGAAAATACATTCCTTAGCAAGGAATATTATTGTTTCCAAATGTGAAACATAGAAGATCTTTGTGCAGATAAATCATTCAAATACGTAAGAACGTAATTAGGTACCCCTGTCTTTCACTATCTCATAATGAGTATGTATTGTGTATTTACAAGAACGCATCGATCTTTTTTTAACCGTATAGTGGTGGTGGTGGTGGTGGTGGTGGTGGTGGTGGTGGTGGTGGTGAACGAAACAAACGTGTGGTAATTTGGTCCAAATCCTAGGATTTTCACGTGTCTGCCATGGGTAATCACGGGTATTTTGCAGAAAAACTTGTGTCTACCCGTGGCATTGGCCCATGTTGACCATTTGCCACACTTTGTAACAAGTTTACTACAGGTTTACTGCAGGTTTGACCCAGGTTTTACAGGTTTTACATGCAAAATGCATGGTAATTAAAACCAATGTTAACAAAGGTTTCTGAGAAAAAATCTGTGGCTTTAATTAGAAGCAGGAAAGGTGTGTCAGCCTGTGTCAGACCTGTGTCCAGAGGGTTCCAAATACACAAATTGGCACCCAAGAACACGTGGGATTTGTTTTGTTATCACGTGCGATAACGGTTGAATACAGACAAATGTTGACAAACCTTTTTTTGTCAGGGTATGTAGAAGTCTACACAAACCGTATTTCCAAAAAAAGGTCTTTAATGAGACCAAATATGAGCAACACATAAATAAGTGAGTGAGTAAATGAGTGAGGGAGTGATGTCACAATTAGCTATACAACAGTCACGTAAGGCTTTCAGCTACAAATAACTTTTATAAAATTTATAAGTTGGCTCATCATAATTATAAATTTGAAAGACGAACTATTTTTTTTTTTTTTTGCTTTTATATGATTGATGTAGATGAGGATGATGGTAGCTATCGGTACAGATGGAATTGTGGTATAAACACTTTGTTACAATATACAGCACTTTAAAACATTTTTATAAATGGGGATCGCAGAGTTTATTTTGTTACGGGTGATATTAATCGAAATTTCTCAAAGAAAAAAATATCGTAAAAGCTATAAAAAATCCGTGAAACTCATAACCCAGACAAAAGAACAATCAGTTGACATATAAAACGGAAACATGCTTAACAATAACACTCTGTAGGAAAATTGTTATTTAAAAAAGTGTTTGTTTACTTTAAATAATATACTATTTATACAAGGCAATTGATGTCACTTTTTCATGGTTTCATGGTTTCAGTTGTTCCAGATCATCCTTGCCCACTTATAGACCATTACCCTTAATGCAAGAGATGTGACATTATTCAGTCAAATAACTTAGGCACAGTCACGTGTAAAGTGGAAAACTCCAGACCCCAAATGCCTTTGAGATGAATATAGTACATCAAATCGAGATGAGCGTCATCAGGTATCCAACATAGATAACACAAAACAGTTGGGGGTTTTGTTTACAAAGACCTTTATGTCCAACTGACGGTATATGAGTGATATCATACGAAGATACTTTGTATGCTCTGATTGAGAGTACTTTTTGTGCAAAGGAATGAATTGTGTCACATTTAATTGTTCCAATACGAATAATTTTAGCAAAAAAGAGGTTACACAATAGGCTAGTAAGTTTACAGTTAGTTGCATGCCTTTGTGGTTCCAAGTAATATTCTGTCCTGCTATGCAGCCGGGGTTGCACAAAGAGTTTGAGCTCAATCTTGGGCTAGAAATCGTAACAGTGTGCTATTTAATAAGTTTAAATGCGCCTTTGGATATCAAATGACAAATCAGCGCCATCTTCTTGCTGGTATTCCTTTGTAGCAGTTTAAAGTGAAACGTTTCCTTTGTTCCTGAAAGAGAAGACGTCAGTCTAAAGGCAACTGAACAATTGACGTATGCGGAACGGCATGAGTAAATTAGCAAGCTTCCAGTAACCTTTTTTGTAATAGCCACAAGGAATCCGGTGAGCAAGTCCTTTCTTAATACACATGATGTAATTTGTCTCCCTTGGTGCCTGTCTGCTTTACATAAATTTTTTTGCTCCAAGTGGCGAACAGTGCTTTTGGTAAATTTCATGCAACTCTCGTCAAACTAGAACTTGTCCCTACCTTGGAACTTTGCTTTATGACAGTCAAGCTAGGATTCACAAATCTATTACAGTGCTTCTAGTCCACAAGTCCCGACAAAAATGAAACAAAAATCTCCAAGACTGTGATAACTCTCTCTTGCTAAAGATTTTTCTTCAAACCCTTTCCCTACTTTCAATGTTATACCCTATTCCAGCTGCAACAAATTTGAGTCAAGATTATAGGGAGAGTGGGGATTTGTTTCAATAACTTGTGTCGGGGACAGATCCCCCAAAAAACAAATGAGACATAATATTTAAAGCTTTTTTTACAAAACCCCTCTTCCTTTTCAATATTGTAAACTATTCCAGCTTGAACAACTTTGAGGTAACTAACGGACAATGGGCATTTGATTCATTACTTTTTGTCGGGAAGTGTAGGCTTTCAAGTGACAGCCTGCGGGTCATCTGCCATCCACGACATGCACCAACAAGACCGTAAAAGATTCAAAGGGCCTACATTTTTAAGCGGAAAACATAGTATTGAGCTACTTCCTGGCTAGTTTAAGAAATTTATGGCACGAGCTCATGTAAAAATGACCCATAGCCTGGAACACTTTCGAACCCGCTTGCCTATAAACTGAAAACCTTAGTGCAAGCCATATCTTGAGTTCTTCAAATTAATGCTTGAGACCATTAAGCGGCGAACCGAAGTTGCGATCTCCCTTATGATGGAATTTAACCCCTCCTGCCTCAGAAATCATCTTCGATATGACACCAGACTTCTCCTAAAAGGCTTAAGTGGCATGTCATTCAGACAAGGTAAAAATGCGTCCTTCCTTAGTTTTATTTTTACCAATTTTTGGTTAACCGTGGTTATCTGCCGGTTGGAGGGTACGTAGGACGGTGTAGGCTCATTGTGTCTGGCGGTTCTGGCTCACATTATCACACTCGAGCTTCAAGGCCCAAGAAACTCGTTCAACATTTGAAGTGGAATTTGTGTTAAAAATTTACGTATTTTTAAGAACTAAAAAAATAAAATGACATCAGTGAGGGGGAGGGTCCAATACCCCCTCCCCTGAGTACGCCACTGAGTGCGACGGAGGTATGCATCTGCAAAACCTGATCTTAAAGTATTTCTAGAAGTCGTAATACAAAGTAGTAGTTTTCGTTCTTCGTATCGTTTCATATATAAAGTACGCGCATCTGAAACACTTACTGTAAGAAAACACGAATATACCCATGTCTATTACAATAGTAGGGAAACAGGAGATTTGGGTAAGATAAAATTTGCAGCCCTTAAAATACCCATATTTATGGGACAGAGAAAAAAAAACTTATTTTATGCTCGTTATACTAACAGATCGGTGTCACGTGTCAACAGTGGCAAACCTACCCCCTGGTGTAAAATCAACGTCGAAAAATCCCTGTTACCTACAGTTATTGCAACAGTACTAGCCGCTCTGTTACTTATGGCGGTAGTTGCTGTTTCGTGTGTGTTACACAGACGCCGGAATATCAGGAATACAAGTAAGAATCGCTGTTATGTGTATTATATGAACTACATGGGTAGCCGCAAAAAAAAAAAAAAAAAAAAATAGGGAGATTCTAGCCCGTACTTTACAAAGATTTGAATTGTATTACTTAATAGAATGAACGCTTTCTTCATTTTAAGGTTTTGCGTGCTTTCTATTACAAAAACAAAAACAGAATACGAAGGTTAGTATCGTTAATTGTAGGTGCATCAATCCGCTAACGTGCTTCCTAATATCAAATACCGTATGTGACAATCTGAAAATATGGATTTGATGATATTCTTTGCAAGGGTGACAGAACTGCAGTGTGCGTGAGATGAAGAACAGCATTTGTCTGTAAGTGGACTCAACATTCCCCGGCAAGCTCAATTCTCTTACAATGCAAACAAGTTAAAGTCTAGTCGTCACCCTTTTCCAACAAATACCTCTCCCAGAAAAAAGAAAAAGTATGCTGGCGTGTGCTTCATTTATTATTCTCATTAGTACATCACTGGTCTCACTTAATATTTTATTCAAGACTGTCATCCATACTACCCTTCCTTCATTACACAAGGTCCTATATGTTTTATTCATAACACTAGCTAACATGTGTCTTACGATTATGTTTTAATCATTGTATCTTTGTAACAAGATGATAACATAGTTTTAACAACTGCAATCATTTACATAATAAACTTGACGCCATTGCTTTGTGTACTTACGTTATGATTTACATTTTAGCACAGGTAGTTCCTACCTCTTCATTTTATTACTTGGCACTGGTTACTTTAGCGAAAGAGTAGAAACTTACGTTTCCTCAAATAATGTTCTCATTTATGAGCAGTAATTTGATATTATTTGTTTTGTTTTTTTTACGTATACGGTATCCTTTTTTTCGTTTCAGCTGTTGTCTCCGGATAATGAGTTAGGTAAGAAGACATTTCACCCCTTGTGGCAGTTTCAGTACGCTTAAATATAAAATTAAGAGCAACCTTCGTTATTCAAACTAGGTTTTGTCACGTAGTTCCCCAAATATGCTCTGAAACCTCACAAACTACATGGCGCCGTACAGTTTTCGTTTATAACAATTATTACTTCAATCTCAAATTTTCCCAGCCGTCATTCCTGAGAGGGTGGACACGAAACACATGTATAATTATCGGGGTAGCCACTCACCGTTTTTTACGCAAAATTCATCAACAATAATAGTCTCTTTTTTAACCGAACATCGTCTACTCTATACTCCCATACGATTACTTATCCTTTTTTTAAGTCTAGAGTCTCAGACTTTGCTTCTCCAGATTCCTACCATAAAAACCGCTCATCCAGCTGGGCTCCGTCGGATATTAGCTTAAATATTTCCCATTACAAACAGATGTAGCCACTACAGGATACTCGCAATACATCTACCTACACCTAGCCCTCAAAACATTCTTCGTTTCTGTCCTCTCTGTCACTCCCTAATTGAGGTTTTCCATGCTTCTTGTCACCCTCATGTTCTTGTATTCCTTCCCACTCCCGTTCACTTGCCAACAATTACAAAGTTTCCCGCTTCAGCGATAAGTGATAGCATACGACAAGAACATACAATACGGACCTGTGACAATAACTTTCTCACTAAAAGTGCGTTTACTTACTCTGTTCGTGATTAAAAAAAAAACACACTTAAAAATGATCTGTTTTAAAGGAATTTTTTACGAAAACGAAGAATACATTGAGGGAATCATGTCAATTTTGCTCAAAGATATGTTTTATTCTGATAACATGGACATTTGATCTCTGACAGTTTGTTTACTGACAGAAGTCCTAAAATATATCCCAAAATTCCAAAGAATTGAGACTGCAGATTTTAAACTGTATACTATCACACATACTGGGTGACTTTGCTTGCGTCACCTCATGGAATCTTGAGGTTTTGATGGTACAAAGTATGAAAACATAAAATAACATATTTTGTCTTACATTTGCCTGTGGTATTGGGAAACAAGTTACGCTTTCCTGTTTTATACCCACCTTTGCCAACATGTGCAGCTTCTAAGAGTAATCCCACTGTGCCCACATGAGATAGGCCAAAACATGAATTGACCCGTACCCAGACTGCAGCTTAAGCCCACCATGGTATAAACTTGACAATACTTTGACTATGAATTCGAGTAATCGTAGCACAAAGCTTATAAGTTTTAAACATTAATCCGGTAAGCTTTCCCAATTATAATTCAGTACTCTTCGCTGTGCGGCAACTAATACTGTTTAAGCAGGTTGATACCTGGGGGGGGGGGGGTAAGCCTGTTGTTGTCACAGTACGCACAAATGTAACAACTAGAGTATGCCAACGTACACAAACTTTTACGTTGCGGTATTAGTAACACTGGTAGACTGTGGCGGCAAACCTTTGTTGTAAAGCAGAAGCAACGACGTGATATAATCTAAGCTGTTTTTTTTATTTTCATACAAACCCCCCCCCCCCTCCCCCAAGAATTCCTTTGAAATCGTGCATGTGTACTGCGTTCTAGCTTTAAAGACAAAATGAATGAGGTTCGAACTGAGATGAAGCTATCTCGAGAAAATGTTCCATAATTTAAAAGTAGAAATCATTACGTAGATTAACAAATTTTGTTAAATGAGATCACTGTTTTGGAATTTTCAGGAGTATCTGTTATAAAACTGTTTCTCATTCTTTTCTGGGTCAGTATCAACTAATAAAGAATGTAAAACGATCCGAGCTTCATCTGTCGTATATAGAAAAGGAAACGCTCACATATACCTGACTTTTTTTGCTTCTTATTAAAATGTAAATTGCATCTGGAAAGAGGTCAAGTCCTGTGTAAGTGTCTGAAATTATCCCTACACAGGCTATAAGATATGGTCTGTTTTCGTTAGTTTTATCATTTACGGAGTGATGGGTCGCTCCCTTATTTGAGTGCGTACCTGTGCTTCTGGTGTTAATAATGCAGAATGCAGAATGCAGAATTTATTCGTCATATCTCTAACACTGATAGAAAAATCAACTTAAAAAATAGAATCTGTCGTCTTTGATTGAAAAAAAAATCCTTTTTTAAATATAGATAAGGACTTTTCAGTAAACCCTTTTCAACAAAATATTTATTTACAAGATATAAATTTGTCCTTAACTGTCATGTTAGTAATATGAATCATATTAAGCAACGGTTAACTAGAAAGGGTTATTGACCGAAAAAATGGTTTCTAGGCCTCTTAAGGTGAAGGCGTTATTACTAGGGATACTGTAGGGGACGTAAGCCCTTGGATCCTGATAAAGATGAGCCGATGATTGAAGGTTAAAATCATTTGCTTTACTTTTGCTTATATGCAAAAGAAAATGTAGAAAGAAGGTGCTTGACTTACATAACCACAGGAATGTTTTGTGACACTACTTTTGACTTGAAACCGCTCAAATAGAATTATTTTCCTATGAAATAATACAGTTAAATGATACCATGAATTGACAAATGTCTCAAATATAATCTAAAATAAAATATTTCACAACTTTTAACCCCATGTGAAATGTTCTCAATTTTCTCATTGATGACGTTAAAGTGTTATGACATTGTAAGTTGTAGCATCAGAAGCATATAATTCAAAAATCATTCTGCATAAAATTTTCTTCTTCCACAGTTGCGAAACTAGTTATAAAGCTGAAAGACTGCTATCGGAAAGTAAGGGTTTGTTTTCTAAAGCCGGCACCGTGGGCTGATGAGACTGACATTGCACATCTATATACAGAAATTCTTTTCAATGTTACAGGTGAGAGCGACAATACTTTCCCCAAAAATTCCAGTGATAAAATGCAAACAGATACAAACATTTCTGAACAATAATTTGTAATCTTTACGGGAGAACACGGCGACAGAAGGACAACATTTTAAAAGCATATAATTCATGAATGGACCGAAGATAAAGAAAATCTCCCATGACCTAATATTAATCCCACTTAAAAAAGTTAAAGAAGACATACCCTTTCGAAATTTGTTAAGAAAAAAATTCTGAAGACAAAAGACATCTGAAGTTTGGAAACTCGATCTTAAGGGCTGAAAACATCGATTGTTGTGTCATACTTGATGGACTTGAACGAAACCAAGTCATTTAAGAAGGGGAAAAGAAAGAGCACACAAAGGGAACGTAAGAAGTCCAGTTACAATTGGGAAATTATTAAGAGTTGAAACAAACCAAGGGTGCCAAAACTTACATCAATGCGTGTCATCCCGCAAAGCTGATTGTGCTTCTGTCCTGGATGATGTAAAACATCACTTTAAAGTTGAAATGATTGGCTTTTCTACAACACAACTTGTTACTTATATAAAAGGTTGCAGTTTATTAAATGAACCTTGCAGAGAAAAAGGACAAAAAATCATCGGCTAAAATACCGTCAATCAATTCCTGCAACGACAACACACCTAATCAAGACACAGCTAAGGAAGATAATAAGGTTTCCCAACACGTCAAATTGATGGTGCATATATTAGCCTCTACATATGCTGCGGCTGACCATCACCTAAAAGACAAGAATACATCTACCGTGGTTACATTGGTGATTATTGTAGTAGAATGTAGGAAAGAAAGATATTTAAATAAGTATCCATTATATACAGAAAAGGATTTCTCCGATCTTGAGAAAATTCTTGGAAAGTTTCCGTGAGTGACAATCTTCAACGAAGTGAAAAGAAACACAACATTTGGGTAAAAGAAATTAGTGAAAAATTCGTCACGGCTGGTCATGAAGTTGGTTTTCTAAAATTGACTGAAGAGTCTTTATCAAACTTAAAGTTTTCGCTTTTGGAGTTTCATCATGAATAAATGAAAGAATAGTTGTCTGCTACATTCATTTATACAAACCAGTCGGTCTTTTACCGAGGATGAACAGGATGAAGCTCTCTAGGGCACGGACAAGATCGAAAGACTCAAAGAAGTTATAAAAGAATTGCAAACAGAGGCGTCTCTAAAGGAGGCATTAGGTGGTTTGACACCCCCATTAAGCAACTCAGTCGGCAGAATCCTGCACTAGTCAGCTTAATGAAGGAAAGTGGGAAGTGTAAACGAACGAAATTTAGAGGGAGGAAGAAAAGAAAAAAAAAAAGGAAGGAGAAGAGGGAATGACCGAGAGTCTGAACAACCAGAGAAAAGAAATGGGGGAAGGAGGGCCAAAGAAGGTCAAAAGAAAGGGGTTATTGCAGACCGAAGGCAGGAGACTGGAGTGTATTTGTATACAATTTATATCACAATATTTTCAAAACCCGTTAACAACACTTTTCGAAACTTAACACATTTTCCGTCTGAAATGCTACGATTAGACTACCTTGGTTCCCCCTCCCATTAGCGTTCTAAAGACGCTATACGGAGTAGCCCACACTGGGGAACCAACACGGGTTTGAAGCCATGCCGCATCCGAAAATTCTTAAGTAAAATTCCATACCTCCCCTGGGGCAACATTTCCTTCATTTACACATTACAAAAAAAAAAGAAGAGAAGAAGAAAACGCACTTAAAAATGAGTATTCCTTGACATATAATAAATTCAACGCTTATAGAAGCTTTACCCCAAAGATTGTGTCAATTTGCAATTTAGCCACCTCAGAAAGACACAAAATTTCAAACAGTACGGTGTGTCTGCCATTCCTTTCTATTAAACATTACCTCTTTACTTACGCCCTACCAAAAATTAAGACAAACAGCACTAAATATTGATAACTTGTAAAGACTAAATCAGTTCACGGCTTCACAAACGATAGCAAAACTTTGTATCTTAGCCAGGTCTTACATGTAGCTCTCCCATCAGCACCATCCTGCAGAGTGGCACGCAAGCACAGGTGGAAAAGAAATAATTCTCCCGGGAAGCAACTATCTGTAGCACGCCACTTGGTGCTACGCTTAGCTAGTGTCATGAGCTGCCAACCTAGGGATCTTGCCCAGGCTACGGTTCTACTGACTCGTAATTAGTATGCATTAGCTGTATCAGCTGATGTTCCTCATATTTATTCAGTGCAAGTACGGGATAAATTCACTTTGAAGTGCTGATACTGCAAAACAGATTACATGTCGTACACCTTAAATACAAGTTTTGTTTCTAGTGTTTGACTCCAAACACCATGTGTTTATTAATGTGACTGGGATGACAGTCCTTAGTGCAAAATAAGCCGTTCACGACACGCTCGCTTCTAAAATATCAAAATGAGAATGGTATCTGATGATATATATTGAGACGTGAGATTTTAGATAAGGGTAGTATTTTGCTCACTGCACTGTAGATCAATTACTAACACAATACGAAGAGGCGGAATTAGGGTTGGGCTATATTGCTTGGAGTTTACATAATTTTATTAACAAATTTCTTTCTAAATTGAGGAAGAGGAGGTTGGCTATAGTTCCAACTTTGGGAGTATTAGGAAATATCATGCATTAAACAGAAAGGGAACATAGAAGTGAAGTACTTTGTACACTAAATAAAATCATATCCTGAAGTAATCTTTGCTGAAGAGATATATATTTCAGTTCGATGCTAGCACTATAGTTGCTGTATCTCAAAATCATAAATACTTCTGTACTGCAACACACTTATAGACAAAAAAATGTGCACTAGTTCACTGTCCAAACACAACTCAAACATTTATGCTCACTTCAACATTGTGATAACTGGAAGCTTATAACTAGGAAATTGACAATGAACTTTTAACCAGATATACCTAAACATGTAATTTTACCTACCCTTGTTGAGTATACTTAGCTTGAGGGCATATTCATTTCAGAAGTGATCATGAAATATTAAAGCAGTTAAATCTTTTATCTAGCTCTTACATCTTACACCTTATCACCTTCACAGTCTGTTCATGTCTTCTGTAACCATATCAAAGGGTTATATGGAACCTAACTGTCATGTATAGCCCATAGATCCCCCTCCCTCTTCTTCCCCATCTTCTTCCCCTCCCCTTTTCAACTAATTCGAGTAGCATAGGCAAGGAGTTAGAACATATACTTAGACGGAGTTTTTCGTTAAATTCTAACCAGTATACACAGGGAACTGACATTCTAACTCCCTGCTTTCCATACTCTATTCAACCTGCAGATGTTGTTTCTCTGTCCACTCGAACACAGGAGGAAACTGATATATTTTAAAAAGTGCTTAATGCACTGAAATCGGAAAATAATTGAAAATTGGAAGAATTACAAAGGAAAAAGGTTTCATTTTAAAGCTATGGCACATAGCTGGAACCCTTTTGCTTAGTTTCTAACACTTTAAAAAGATAGTTATTTCAGTAGAGCTTGCATACTCATTCTCATCCCTTGTTATGCGTGCCTCTGTTCAACTTGGTTACAATAGAGTTGTACTCATACTCATACTCAAATTTTGTAAGTCATACTTCTAATGCAAAGAAGTACTTATACTCATCAGATAAATGTGTTCTGGTAGCTGTGCGAGTACTCAAAGTCGCTGAAAATATCTCTCTGCTGCCACTTTTTGTAGATGTTAGGCCATCGTTTACCTGAAATATCTCAACTACTTATATAGCTGATAATTTTGTAGATACACTGTCCGCAATACGAACACCTTGTTTCTCTTTTCCATTTGTGAAAATGAGCTCCTTTAAGTTGCCTATTCTAGCATTAAACCTAGGAAGACAGCTGGCCAGGATGGTTTTAAACCAAGTACTATTACCTGTGTATATCTGCTGCTCTGAAGAAACTTCAGCATGAAATGAAATTTATTACTTCCTACTTTTACTACAATTCTTGAACGTGTGCCGGTTACCTTCAATTAAAGAGAGTACTGCATTTACAGTTCACCAACATTAATCTTTTATCAAAATTGCTTTAACTCTTTGTAATCATCGCCAACTCATTCAACTTCACTAATAAAATCGATCGATAGTTTCATATCCCGAAAATATTACTCATGATTAAAGTTACAGATGTTGCATACCTTGAAAGTGTGGAGCAACGATTATTGTTAAACTAAAAAATGATTTTTTTTTTTTTTGGTAAGAACCGCATCACTTGAGAATATTGTCGCCACGCATTCTTATATTTATGTCACTAGTCATTTTGTGTTTATGAATAATGGTTTTAAAGGTATGGAAATTTTCTGTAACCATAAACATAATATTACTTTCAATCTTAAATAACAGCAATGGGGTGAGTGCATGAAGCCTTGACGATTGAGGTTCTTTTGTCCACCAAATTTTATGACATTCTAAGGTATCTTCTATTTTCATCATTTTCAAGGGCATAGAAAATATTTGTAGAAGAGGAGGAATTTAATCAAAGTTGGAAGAGCGGCTGGAGTATCTAATCCGTCAACTCCTTCAAACGATGCTACATTGCAATGATTTTTGTTGAACATCATGTTTTCATTCATCTCTTTACCTTTACAGGGAAATGATTTGAAAAAGAACAATTTACAAATTATTATAAAAATGGAAGGGAAGTACCCCTAATCAATTTGCACAACTTATTTTTAACAGTGTTGTCAAAGTTGTAGAAAGAAGAAAAAACTATGAAAGGAAGACTGATTGAGTATATTTTCATTCTAAAAGAGAGGCATCATGACGCAGAGATGTTGGTAGATCAAGTTTGTTTCATAACACAAGCTTTATTAATGTTTAGCTACGAGTGATTTCACTGTGTCACATGGGCACAGTGAGTTAAAAGCAAGTAAACTTAACTGAAAAAAGTGTTAACTCATATTTGTGCAACTGTGATGCAGTTTCATATTGTGTTAGCTTTTTTAATCATAGCATTTATTAAGTGCAAGTTACCTGGATTTGAATGTTGTGTTTCGTCACTGATGACTTGTAGGTTCTCCTGGCAGGTTTTGGTTGTGTGCTCAGCTCCGTGGTGTTCCATTAAAAAGTCACCCCTTTAAATGAATTACCTGAATATCACATTTTTTACCTACTGCAATGTTGGATCTGTTTCAGAGGATGCGTGTTTACCAGGTATGACGTTATCAAACAACTCAGAGATTTTTTGGCAAAGTGAATGACTGGCTTTCGATAGGAAAAAAGTACCCCACCCCTGTTTTAAAAGTAATAAAATTAGCTGAAGATTTTCTACTGAATCTTGACAAAACGATTTTCAGTTTAGAATATTTTAGGTGGTCCAAAGCCCAGTAGGTTTGATTCAAAGGAGTTTAAATATGTTAACTGTTAAATTTGTTATATTTAGTTATTGATTGTAGTCCATTTGCTTGGCAAAATATGTGTAACAACATCTGAACCACTAAACTTTTGTTTTACTCCTATATTTGATTTTTAGTAACAACTAGGATTTAAATAACAAGCGATAAGATTAAGAGTAATTAAATAGTTGATTACATTATAGAACAGTTTAAGAAGAGGTCTAATCAGATTATTTATGTTTACTAGATCTTGAGAAGTCGATAGTTTATATACATAGACTGATTACCGTTTGAACCCCGTTGGGTACCACAACCTTTTGACGAAAACACATTGTACCGTTGATAGCTCATGTTGTAGATACTGTTAGTTTGACAGAGGCACATTGATCTTTAGGTTTGAATTATTTTCATTTACCTTTCACTTGTTTAATCATCTTAAGAAGAAATTCGTTGAATGATTCATTGCCGAAAAGAAATCTTTGTAAAGTTTCTTTCAACAATACGTTTGGTGCGGGCAGTGTCCTGTGTTACCGGCTGGTGTTGGGGTGGTTGTCAAACACTCATTATTTCTATGTTGAAATATTGCGTTTACGTTTTTTACCTTTGGTGACTCCAAATTACCTCCGACCTCCACCAAGGATTAGGGAAACATCCCCACAAAAATTAAAATCTAGAGTGGAAAACCACTTGGTGACAAAAGAAAAAAAAAAAGAAAAGAGTAAAGCCCCCCCCCCCTACACGATCTTTCACTTGGTCAGACAACATCACGATGCATTTTATGTCGTTGCTAATTGACAAACGTATGACCGAAAGGACTGCTCTCCCAAAAAATTTTGAACAACGTCAAATATGTCTGAATATGTTCAAACTTCTAGCTGCATTTTTTATCATCCGAACAGGTCTTCAAAAATTTGTATGACGATGTTCCTGGACAATGTATGATCGTTTGACGGGTCTTCCGTGGCTTTGATTGGTTTCGAGGATTGCTATGACGAAAACTCCAGAAAGTCAAATGCTTTCATGTTTCCTCGCCGTAAGGGGTACTTTGTTACACTGAGATTTATCCCTCAAAATTATACTTCTTGACTACACCATTTTTTACCTTGTTTTCACAATTTAACCGCTGTATAACTTATATGAATTCTGAACTCCACCAAACCTTCAAAGATAAAGTAGTGATATAAAAATTTTAGAAAGAATTGAAACACGGGCAGTCTTTGTCAGAAACCGAGCAATCACCCAATACTACTTTAAGAACTTGTTATGCCTAAAATGACCCTAATCAGTCACATCATCCTTTGCATGTGTTCATAGCAATAATTCAAGTTTGAATTATTACTGCTTTGCTTCTGAAAAAGTAAATGTTGTTTTCTATAACGTTATCTTTACAATAGTAACGCATTTCAGCAATAACTTATGGTTTGTCACGAAACGCCGGGAACAAATAAGAGGCACTGTTTATTAAGTTCAGGATTTTTTGGTTGCGCCTGTGATTAGCCTGTATGACCTTTGACCTTCAACTTCTCCTAAAGTAACACATCCATATGCCAATTATGAATAAGATCTATTACCACTTCCTTGAAATATCTTGTCGTTACAAGGTTACGGCTTTTGTTCTCTGATGACCACAAATGAACTCTGACCTCAACTTAAAAACAATAGGATTCCTTTCATCAATGTGATAAAGGTATATACCAAGTATGTAGATTTTGCCTCATTCCTATCGAATGTTCACCTCGGGTGACCTCAGGTGAAAACGGATAACTTTTGTGACAGTCCTTTTCCAAAATCAACAGGGTAAATTTATTGACTATGAGGCATCCACATGCCAAGTAAAGAAAAACAATGCTTCCTTGCTAGAGAGATCGTGTTTACAAGGATTTGTTTTTTTTTAACTTTTTGGGACTTTTTACCATTGCAGAGTTCACATGACTTTTGATCTCCATCAAAGACATCAATAATTTATCTCCCAATGTGATGATTTTATGTTGCAGAAATATGGGAAGTATGAGTAGTGATTATCATTGATATCGTGACAAGCACAAGCGTCACAAGCACAAGCACACGTTCTCACGCTCTGGAGTGTGACTGCACACTAGCTTCCTTACGCTTTCGACAAGAATTCAAACAGATCCGACTTCATGCGTTAAATTCTTGAAATTGTTCACCATATCCAATGCGGATATTTGTGTGAGAAAGGGGTAAGATACAGACAACGTTTGAAACGGAAACTGTGGGACAATGGTGTTGAAATTATGTGCTAGAAACAGGAAGTTACAATTTGTCAAATAGCCACCTCCTGGCTACACGCAAATAAAATTAAAAAAAAAAAAAATTAATGAAACATTTTTGCCTTTGAAGGTACTTGGTTTATAATAGCCTTTTCTTGCATCGCGGTACGATGATAGATTAAGAGAGAAATTTAAAATATTATTAGTTTACTTAGCTTCACGTTGTAAAACTATCCCAATTTTTGGAGAAGCTCTCAATATATTATTCGTTAGGCATATTGTTCCTTTAATACTATAACCTCCTGAGGCATTGGATTCGATATGTTGGTTGATTGTATTATTTAGTATGGCCCTTTGGTGTTTTCACATAACGCGGAGAATGTTAAACTCGTTCAAAGAAAATTTCAAATGATTGAAGATGTACATGCAACAAGGTCATCAAGGATGAAGTAATTTTTCAATAACCATTTAACTGGCCGGCAGCTCCCTTCGACCGGAGTATCCATTACCAAATTTCTAGTTATGCAATAGCACTCAAATAATGACTATGGATAGAAAATAGACCAAACACTTTAGAGTGACACGGCATAGGGCAAAATGACTCCATCATCACAGAAGATAGAAAGTTTGCTTTGTGAAATGAGTGATTTACCCGGGTCATTTTGTCATTATCAATAATAAGACCAAAATAAAGCAAAGGACCATGCAGCACTTGGTGCAGCCCGCATCCAATACTCTTTAGTACAGTTGGCTTTTTAAAAAATTGTCTGTGGTCTAGATGAAAACTTTTAAAACACTTTTATCTGGAAGAATCTGTAGGTACATCACCTCGTCATATTGTGTGGCTAGCCTGTTGAATTTGTAACTCCAAAGATCAGTGGAGCCGCCAGAAGTTGTTGGTGATGGCGGCATGAAATGAGATGAGATCGTAAACCCACGCCTGATAAACCCCGAAAGTTTGTATTAATTGTGCATGGCGTACCTGTGTCCATGGGCGGATCCTTTTTTTTTTTTGTCCCGTTTTGCAATCGCCTGACTGGGGGAGGGTGTCGCGAAGTAATGTTAAACCTCTAACTTAACGTGATTATTTAATGATAATTTATGTTGATGCATTGATAATGACTTTAATTACTCGAATGCTAAGTTAGCTTAATTAACTGGTAAGGCATTGTTTGTGCCTCATGCTTTTTGGTAAAATCTACACAAGATTCAGAGATAACGTAACTAAAGAAATTGTGTAGCGTGGGCTTCCTTGTGAAGGTGTAATCAGATCAGTCCGATCTTATAGATGGTGCTCTGAGATTGATCAAGGAGGACATAAGGTTGTGGCACTGTAGACGTGCCTTGCGCAAGTGAGGGTGCGTTTATACCGGTAGAGGTGTAGTGTAAGCACCGCCGGGGGTGTAACGTTTCTTACCTATGGTTTTCCACCGAGGAGAGCGTAAACTGAGGTCGTTCTACCAATGCGGGCTATGAGGTGTGAGCTGATGAGGGAGGCTTTATCATTAACGTAATGGAAGTAATGTATATTAAATACGGGATGAAAACCAGATTCAAGGTAAAACTGATCAGTGGTGAAGCTACGGGGGTAGGGGGCAATGGCCCCCTGACTCTAGAAAAGAAAAATTCGGACACTTGTCATTTGTGACACCGGATCATCAAGAGACACCGGCCACTAGTTGCCTCGACGGTGAAGCCTGTTGTTTGCTCTCAAGAGGACAACTTCTCTATTGAAACCCCAAAGTTTTCGGAGGGCTGACAACACTGCTCTTTGAAAAAGGTTTCTAGTCCTAAGTATTTTTAGATCTGAAATGGTGTTATCTTTAGTAAAGCTTCTGACTGATAATATTATCTGAAATTTTAATTATTCATAGACATTTTCGGCTGGGGAATGACATCCGTACAAGACTTGTACTCGACGCTTCCTTTATCCCTCAAACTATGCCAAGTTGGGAACCACCGCCAGGTGAGTGTAGCCGAAGCGTTCGCCTGCAAGAAAATGTCCGGAAAATGTTTCTCAGATTTTGGAAATGACATATTTTAGGCCACATAAGATGCATCTAAACGTACTATACTTTTACATTTCAAGAAGGAAGGTTAGATTTGATTTGAAGGGAAAATGATGTCAACCCCAATTTTAATAAGTGTACTCGGGAATCCTATTTCACGAATGCGTTTGTGGACCACGTTACAATATGTTTCTAGCCGAGTTGAGAAATTCATGTATAGACCAACTCCTTGGCTCACCTGAATCTGCAATACATGTTCTAACGAAACATGGAATATTATACCTGTATAATGAATACAGACCTTTGCAAGATTTTGCTGTTGTTTCAAGAGAAGTTTGCGACTGCTAATTCTCTGTAAATTAATATTTTCTTTTCCAGCTGATCCAGTGATGTATGATAATTCCAAGTAATGATAGGCTAGTTTCTCTTCGCAAGAATATGTGTTGGTGTACTCAAGCAATGTATCTTACAGGGGGAAGATGGTCCATTCTTTGGGAGGAAAAGCCCACGGCTCATTAGAATGCATCCACGACTGGGATGCAGAACCTTCCCGGGAAAAAGATGGGAAGATAAAGAACCCTTATACGCAGTTTCGAAGGTTTTGAGTGCTTTGAAAGTATTATTTGCAAAAGAATAACAAAATCCTTGCATATCATCTTACAGTCTTTGATTTCGGAAGGCTTGCTAGAGATCCCTGAGTCTTGACCACGTTGTTGGTTTATAAGAGTTGGCTTCCTGGTCAGCCTTTCCCGAAATTACACTTACACCGGTGGTATACTAAAATGATATTTTCTTTTGTACATATCTGGCTTGCCAAATGTCAAGAAATAAAATTTAACAGTATTCTGTTACAATTTTTCCAAGACTCCTCAATCGAGGAGTAGCAAAAAATATCGCGGTAAGGTTTGAACTTTTCTTTCACGAGGCCCGCCCCTTTTTTATAAACTCTTGAACCCGGCCTTGGAGAAAACACCTGAAATGCATGTTAAAAACACCACATCGAGATACGAACACTGCCTCTTAAGGGAGCGCTACCTGCTCTACACGACTTGCAAAGCTAACCGCAGGAAAGTCGTAGTTGCGAAAACCGCTTTGTGACTTTATTCTCAGTATTTCACTTTGTGCTTAGCCAGGGGTGTAACTAAGAATGGCAAGAATGCTGGACGTTCTTGTCAAAATAACGATTACATTTTCGACGGATAACTCACATGCTGTACCTTTAAAGGTACATAATTTGCAGAACGGAAATTTTAATTTTAACGGGAAGACAAGGTTATCGACAGAAAAAAAGAAGCGGAAACGAAGTTTATAATCTGACAATGCCATTTTGATAAGACCGCCCCCCCCCCCCGTTATCATTTATCACCTACAACAGCAAGGTCGATTTGTCATTTATCACCTACAACAGCAAGGTCGATTTGTCATTAATCACCTACAACAGCAAGGTCGATTTTGTTATGGAAATAAAAGCTCCAAATAAGTAGTATTTTCGTGAGCTCAGTTACCCTCTGTCGCGCCTATTTAGATGAATCCCTCTAATACCGGCTGCCCACTTAGCGACCAACGGCTTGCGAATTCTTACGATTCCTTGCGAGCTCCTGCGACCTCGAGAAGATCGTTAAAGCCGGCTGCTCACTTAGCGACCAAAGGCTTGCGAGCTCTTGCGATTCCTTGAGAGCTCTTGCGACCGCCTTTTCTTGCGAGCTCTTGCGATCATCTGCGCTTGCGACCGGTTGCGAGCTAAATGATCTCACACCTAGCGACTTCTTGCGACCATATAGGTGCTACCATGCTAATTTTGACCTGATTTTTTATTATTTGTACATAAACCTACATCCTAGTGCGAAGTTCAACATGGCTGACACTTCATTCGAACAGATTTCCGCGCATGATACACATCAATGTATTTTAGCAGCAGCTGTTACTGGTATATATTTAGACGCAGAGGAAGGAGGATGAATATGGCCCGCCATTTCTAGGTTCGTCCTTCGCTCCTGCGATGGGAAATATACCGCCTCTATGGTCAGTGGCGCAGCTAGAGGGAGTCAAGGGGTGGCATGTGCCCAGGGCGCCTGGTGTGGAGGGCGCTGAAATGGAAGAATAAAAGTAAAAAAAGTGAGCACTTTTTAAACAAACATGACGGAATTGATTTATGTCGTCAGGCATGAATATTTTCTTGTTACTAATAAGAACGTGAATGCAGCTGGTTTTATTGGCAAATTTAAGTTTAACGTTTGAGGGTCAGGAAGCCAATTGGCTCATCGAGGACCCTATACCATAGTAAGCGTGGATGAACACCGGCGAGATTCGCCTTCTCTTTTCGACTAGTGCTCAGAGGTTAACGAGGCAGACGTGTACTATACGCTCCCAATCCTGCTCCCGGGACCGCCATTTAACGTCCCCATCAGACGGACAGACGTGAGTGTATCCCCAGTCTTTAGCCACTTTCCCAAAGGCAGGGAGGAGGTGAAGGTTCCTTGCTCTGCACCACTGCTCGACAGCTGAACCGATCAAAGATCACAACTTCCTGAATCGGACAACTTCCTGAAACGGATAATCAGACAGGGGTTGCGCCAATGGGGGGGGGCGGGGGCCATGGTCCCCCGTCGGGTAAGGCTGCCCCCCGTCGGGGAAGTTTTCATTTTCTTCGGGGAAGCTTTATCCGTACGATAAAATATGTAATCCCAACGACCTTCAGTCGCCCCGACGATCTACATGATTTTGCTCAAAGGAAGGGCATATTTTTCAATAAACATCTGAAATTTTCCAATTTTCTCTGAAAACCCCAAATTTTTCAAATTTTCATCCATTAAATCCAAATTTTTCAATTTTTTTTCAAATAAAACTCCCAAATTTTCAATTCTTTTGTAAAAAAGGTAAAGATTTTTAGGAGCACTTCGCCCGCAAAAACTTTGCTTTTTCCATTCTTTTAACGTTTTTTGGAGCTTCGAGTTGCTGTCCCCCCGTAGGGGAGCTTGACCCTCCCGTCGGGCAATTCTTGGCGCCACCCCTGCAATCAGATACCCCATTAAATTCACTAATTTAAACTCCCTCATCACCACTGTGAACAGCTATGCAGACAAGTAAATTTCAGTCCCCAGGAAATTTCCAAGTGGTACCACTGGGATTTGATCCGGGGACCGCTAGTGTGCAAGGCAGTACACCCAGCCACCAAGCCAACTCCAACCTCGAATATATAGATTGTGATTTCTTTTCGGTCCATTTCGACCGTTTCTGTTTTTCTCTTTTTTATCCTGTTCTGTACTGACTACATATCACTGAAATTTTGGCTACTTCAGTGTACAGTTCCAAGGCAGTATATTTTGAAAGGTGTGGAATGATAACTACCACGACGTCGCGCGAATATTAAGACAAGGCAGATTCCATCGAAGGTAAGTTAGATTTCGAACAACCCCGAATTCGATGCCTCCTACCTGGCACACTCTAATCAGATGTCAAACGGGAAGTTTTGAGTTTCGACTGGATCGAGAACTACGGCGACAGATTCTTCAATAAAGACCCATAATTTTCCACTTTTCCTTCAAAAAAGCCTAATTTTTCAAATTTACTTCAAGAACAGCCCCAAATTTTCAATTTTTTGTCAAAATAGTTCAAAATTTTTCAGGGCGCTTATCACGGCGCAAATTGTACGTTTCTCTTCCTTTTTTTGGCAACTCATTGCCTTTGTCGGAGCATGGGGTTGTTGGCCCCCCTTCGGTGAGCTTACCCCCATCGGTCAAATCCTGGCGTCATCCCCTGCTTATTTTTACAGTGTATGGTGCGGTGCATATATTCTTAAAGCCTGCACAACCAATACCAACTTATTTTACGATATTATAATTATAACTGGGGTGCGATTTCTGTTCTTGCACCTGGGCGGCAAAGTCTCTAGCTAGGCCACTGACTACGATACCCTTATGCAGGAACTGCCTACTGAGGGCATGCCTTGATACTTATCATTCCAGAGGGTTTGCCCAGAATTCTTCCAGGGGTTGTTGAATAAGGTTGAACCAAGGATCGAGAAGAAATGTTCTAGAATGATAGCACCCATTCCTGCTACAGTTCGTCTGATGGTCAAACTCCGTTTCATAGCAACAGATTTATTGACTTAAAGAATTTTCCCATAAAAAGGCCACTCCTACTGGACTTTTTGAAAAATTACTACACATCTAGTCCCACACAAGATCTTTTCCTAGGCCTATATATCTTCAATCTTTCAAATTTGAAGACCATTTTCAGAAAACGTAGCCGGAAAAGGTGGCCTTCAAAAGAGGATGGGATGGGGGTAAAATCTTACCTTAGGGGTGAAATATATGTAGATATGAACTCATCACTACTAGCGTATACACAAAATTTGCTCAATTTTTTTTTGGGGGGGGTGGGCTTAGAAAAGGTTTGAGGACTAAAGCCCTCCCTACCCCCTGTAGAACCGACCCGAATGAACTAAGCCAAAAGTAAGTTATATTATTTTATATAGGGGCTACGGGCTTGCAGAACTGGATGCACTAGGCCTATTTTAAGAACCTTTTCATAAACAGGATATTAAGCATACCTTTCCCTACATTGTGAAGAGTACCCTTTAGTGCATGAGATCCAGGTTAGGCTACATACCAATTAACGTGAACCTTTTGTACTAGATCAAGACTAAATCCCAGTGTACGAAACTCAAACATAGTATTTATCAAACTGATTTTGCATGAAAATGAAATTGGTTTCAATTCCCAAATGAAGATGGTTGCATGTGTCAAAGGTGATAAAGACGGGGGAATCTCAATGTTTTACAATAGTATGTTATTGTAAACCATGAAAATAGGCAGGTGTGTTTTGCTGAAGACCTCTTTTTTAGTCCACAATTCCATAAATAAGTGGCCAGTTTGGAACATTTTGGGTAAAAATTGGATTTTGTATTAAAAAGGGAAGGTAACAGAAGTAATATACCAACTGAAAGATAATATCATTCTTCAGTAAATACGCTGAAACTAAAGCATAATTGCATCACTAAAATAAAAATATTGCATTAAAATGACATTTTGTGTTTCATGTGTAAACGGGACACCAAAGCCAATTTTTAAAATTTTGTGCCATATATCATGCAGTTCATGAGATACATGCCCTTCTAAGCTTATATTTTGTTCATTACTATTCACAAACTCTTAAATCAGTTGCAAAAATTATATAAATTTCCGATATTGCAAATTTTTATAGTCTCGTGTAAAACGGGACACCATTTCGGTGTCCCGGGTAAAATATTCACACGGGGAACACCGAGGCTTTCCAAAAATTATTGTTTAAATGGTTCATTCTTTTCCAAATCCAGATACATAATAGGTAGTGCCAAGGTAAAGTGTAGCAACACAAATTGGTTTGCCACAATCCACAATATCCACAAGATGTTCCAAATGTATACGATAAAAGTGGGACACCAAAATTTTGGTTTTTGTTAACACGTGAAACCCATACACTTCAAAAGAATAAAACAGTGCCATCTGAGTTTTTTTTAATATCACAGCTTTGGTGTTCCGTTTCAAGGGTGTGGATCCACCTCCAGAAGTGTGTGGGGGGACTTTTCACTATTTGCGAATCGCTGTCCTGGGGAGGGGTCTAAGGGGAGGTTGCTCACGTAAGGTTGGCTGGATGCAAAATGGTGCTACATTTGGTACTAAATTTGAATTGAATATATCACCAAGAATTTTTACTTTTTTAGGAAGTTTTTTTTTCATTTTGCTTGCTTAAGTGCATTTTTTACTCAGTCCTTTGGGTAAATCAGAACTACACTTCGTGAAGTAAGTGAAGAGTAAATTGTTAGACTTTCACCATATATGAATCACTCTCCTGGGAGAGGGGTCTAAGGGGAGGGGATACCCTCCCTTTTGAAGAAAAAATGAAATTGGAAGGTGTCTAAATGGCAAATGGTGCCATATTTAGGCGAAATCTATCTTTTAATATGTAGTTTCAATTCGTAATCATAGTTATAGTTTTCATCAATTTTGAAAAAGTGGGGGGGGGGCTTTTTCGGCGATGTCCCCCCTTCCAAAAAAGTCAGGGGGACGCGTTCCCCGCCCCCCCCATGATCCACGCCCATGTCCCGTTTACACGTGACACATGACAGTCTATTGTAACATAATATTTAAATGCAAGAAGTATAATGTTTCGTTGTATATTGTTTGAAAGGTACCAATAGATAGATGTATCTAAAGTTTTTATTGGAAGGTTAAATGTAAATCTTCATACAAAATCTGTTGTAAGAAAATATCACAATGTAAATGGGACACCAAAAAACATTGTCACCCTTTTTATGGAATGACCCATACGCTCTCAACTCGAGAGCTCGCAAGAGGTCGTAAGTCGATCGCATAGTGTGAGTGGGTGGTCGTAAGAACTCGCAAGAGGTCGCAAGGTTTTGCTGCACGAAAATTGCAAATCTCTAGCAAAAATCAAAGAAGCTGGTAATTGTGAAAAGGAAGTTCCTGTGAAAACTTTTGAGCATGTCCCTCTTTTCCTAGTCAAGCAAATCTCCAAGAGTGCTTGAGAGCCAGTTGCGTGTTTTATTAAAATAGGGAAAAATTGAGAGCGTATATACGGGCCGTTGCCATTGTGGACTAGAAAACGAGGTCTACAGCAAAACACACCTTCCCATTTTCATGGTTTACAATAACATACTATTGTAAAACATCATATTGAAATTCCCCCGTCTTTATCACCTTTGACACCTGCAACCATCTTCATTTGGGAATGGAAACCAATTTCATTTTCATACAAAATCAGTTTGATAAATACTATGTTTGAGTTTCGTACACTGGGATTTAGTCTTGATCTAGTCAAAAGAAGGTTCACGTTAATTGGTATGTAGCCTACCCTGGATCTCATCCACTAAAGGGTGCTCTTCACAATGTAGGGAAAGGTATTCTTGTTATCCTGTTTATGAAAAGGTGCTTAAAAATAGGCCTAGTGTATCCAGCTCTGCAAGCCCGTAGCCCCTATATAAAATACTAAAACTTACTTTTGGCTTAGTTCATTCGGGTCGGTTCTACAGGGGGTAGGGAGGGCTTTAGCCCCCAAACCTTTTCTAAGCACACCACCCAGACTTGGGCAAAATGTTGTGTATACGCTAGTAGTGATGTGTACATATCTACATACATTTCACCCGTAAGGTAAGATTTAACCCCCTTCCCCCATCCCACCCTCTTTTAACGGCTATCTTTCCGGTTACGTTTTCTGAAAATGGTCTTCAAATTTGAAAGTTGAGAGATATATAGGCCTAAGAAAAGATCTTGTGTAGGCCTAGGTGTGTAGGGATTTTTCAAAGAGTCCAGTAGGAGTGCCTTCTTTATGGGAAAATTCTTCAAGTACAAATAAACCTGTTGCTAGGAAACGTAGTGTAAACACTAGACGAACTGCAGCAGGGGTGGGTGCCCTCATTCTAGAGTACATTTTTCTCTTGATCCTTGGTCTAACCTTATTCAACAACTCCTGGAAGAATTCTGGGAAACCTTTCTGGAATGATACGTATCAAGGTATGCCCTCAGAAGCCAGTTCCTGCATAGGGGTATCATAGTCAGTGGCGTAGTTACAGGCTTTGGCGCCCAGGTGCAAGAGTAGAAAATCGCGGCCCCAATTATACTTATAATATCGTAAAATACATTGGTATTGGTTGTGCAGGCTTTAAGCATATCTGCACTGTAACATACACTGTAAAAATAAACAGGGGGTGGCGCCAGGATTTGACCGATGGGGGTAAGCTCACCGAAGGGGGGAGGGGCAAAAACCCCATGCACCGACAAAGGCGATGAGTTGCCAAAAAAGAAGAGAAACGTAAAATTTGCGCCGCGCTAAGCGCTCTGAAAAATTTTGACCTATTTTGACAAAAATTTGAAAACTTCAGGCTGTTCTTGAAATAAATTTGAAAAAATTGGCGTTTCTTGAAGGAAAAGTGGAAAATTTCGGGTCTTCATTGAAGAATCTTTCGCTGTAGTTCTCGATCCAGTCGAAACTCAAAACTCCCCGTTTGACATCTGATTGAAGTGTGCCCCGAAAGAGGCATCAAATTCGTGGTTATTTAAAATTTAACTCACCTTCGGTGGGATCTGCAAAGTCTTAATATTCGCGCGACGTCGTGGTATATATCATTCCACACCTTTCAAAATATACTGCCTTGGAACTGTGCATTGAAGTACCCGAAATTTCCGTGGCATGTAGTCAGTACAGAACAGGATAAAAAAAAGAAAAACCGAAACGGTCGAAATGGACTGAAAAGAAATCACAATCTATAAATTCGAGGGTGGAGTTGGCTTGGTGGCTGAGTGTACT
>WURT03193889.1:0-19517 GCA_009936505.3 Holothuria glaberrima
CACCTATCCCAATTCTGAAAACGGATTCTTGTTCTTCACAAAATTTTGAGCATAAAAATACTTAACAAAGTGGTATACTGCCGTCCATTGGTAGCCATTTGTAAGCTCAAACATTCTCTACTCTAATTTCTTCAACTTTTTGACCTTTGCCATATATACACTGTGTAAATGTATGTACCACTGGGAATTCTTCTCGGATTACATCTACCCACAGTTTCCTTCACAACAACCATGCTCCACAGGGTTTTGTGTGAACCCAGGCGTGTTTCTAGGTCAAACAGACTTGCCTGCTTGCATTGTTCAGGTTTATTCATTTTTAGGGTGCATTTTGTGTGTGCAGCAGTACGATTTCAAAAGTACGTTTTGGGTAAATTTTCAAACTGTCATATCTCGCTCAATATAGGTCCGATTGGAAAAAACTCTGCATCACTGAAGAGAAAATTGAATGTAGAATGCAACAAAAAAATTTTTAATAACTCCCCCCTTCATTTTTTAAAAAATAAGTGAAAAAACAAAGAAAAACATAAGAAATGACGTAATCTGCATAAATTTGCATATTAATGAGCAAAAAATAACGTCATCGAAATCTACATTTCCTAACCTTTCATATGATATATAGGTCTTCGTAAAAAATATTCTTCTAAATGTGGTTAAATCATGCATAAAGTTACTCTGTCATTTCTGGTTTTATTCAAAAAAAAAAAAAAATACCCTGAAGGTTTAAAGGTTAACGGGTCGCAATTAGGACGTTTTAAAAACTTGTATTAAATTATTTCTCGATGTTATGACTCTTGATGAAGCTTAAAGTATCATGTGTCACCATAATACTACAAATCTACATCAAAGGTGTAATTCTGCAATCTGTGGTCTATGTAACATAGTGTTTAATTTTATGGCATTGTTCAGCAACCTTGATAACGTTACACCCTGTTTGTTATGCTGTAATAAGTAGGGACCTAAAATAGGCTATGGGGTTTGCATTGTTCTCAGTGGGATAGGCTCAGATGTAGATCGCAAGGCAAGGTCGATTATACAAATGTAATAAAATCATGTTACTCATGTCCCATGCTCAAATTTCAGGTGAAGCAATTGTTGCCGTTTAGTCTCTTGGGTAGATATCCCGGGGCTTACCTTATTTGAAAGGTCAATTTCGCCGGCCTGGAGGCGATGTAACCCGCAGGGCTCTTCATAAAAATGAATTTCTTTAAGTTCAGTTATGTCCACCAGCTACTTAGACAAAATGTAAACCACGAAGGCAAAGTAGTTTAACCTTTAGCTATGTGAACATCTTTTTTTATGCCACCATGTTTTTTTTTCAAAGACGCAAGTGAGCACAAATATGTCCTTCTTGGATCTGTACAGGGAGTTGATCTGTATAAGCTATATTATTTAGCTTGAAGTGTTTTATTCATGTCGAAACATATGGTCTATGAACAAAATGTTCAAAGTCATATAATAACTTCCTTGGGCCAGCTTGGAATATCGCGCTACTGGGTGTTAGTTTAGAGCCAATTTGGTTCCCTCCTGTTGCATGGGTTTTATGGAGCCACGCAGATATCCATGTAGGCCTAGCAAAAAACCTAAACTCTTTCATAAATGGAAAATTTATGTTAGCTACCCACAATGAG
Source organism: Holothuria glaberrima (assembly GCA_009936505.3). Classification (NCBI taxonomy): domain Eukaryota; kingdom Metazoa; phylum Echinodermata; class Holothuroidea; order Aspidochirotida; family Holothuriidae; genus Holothuria; species Holothuria glaberrima. Next base: position 1,629 of record WURT03193889.1, read on the forward strand.
ATACTGTCGTAGGTGAACCCACACGAACTTGCTCAAATTTGCTTTCAGTGTCAACGATAATGTCCGATAGGTCTTTTCAGACGCCTTGCCTTTGTTTCCTAGGGTTTTGCGTCTATGGCAATGCAAAGATTGATATAAGTCAGTAATAAGTCAGTCACCTCTTAGTGAAATATCCTTCACGTCAAAATCATAAAAATACTTGACTTCAGTAAATAATCTGTGTATAAATCAAGTTTTGGCTGTTGAGGTAAATTTTGCAGTTTTGCAGTTATTTTGTTGCATATCATGTATTGAAAAATTTGAAGTGTTTTTGTTAACTTCTGCAGGCCGAACCTAAACTAACTAAAAGCAGGGAAGTGATTACTATTCCTCAACGTGTTGTTATAGTGTGGTTTTCGTTTACTTACAGTACTCTTCATGTTCCATTAGATGTATACGTAACACCAGTCCGCTAGCGTGTTTTCTCCTTAGTCTATATCACCCCTGTTATATAGCAGCCTTTCAAGTCTTGGCGGATCCTTCCTTTGTCAACCCGTACTGGGAATGTCTTCCTAGGAGGGAGGTCTTAAGGGTAACCCTTTAAAGGTTTTGGTAATGCAAAGTTACTTGGATGCTAAACGGTGATATCTTTGACAAAGCTTCACACTCAATTCCCTTTAACTACTCACTTTTCAAATAAATGTACACTTTTTTGCAGGGGCTTAGGTACTGATTCTCTGTAGAGGCCCCTGATCCTGTCGGTGAGACCCCTCAATTGATTTCATGTTTTGGAAAAATCATATTTGAAAAGAAGAAACGTGGCAAAGTTGGAAAATGGCAAGCAGGGGTGACGCCAAGATTTGCCCGATGGGGGCGAGGGAGGGAGCGGCCAGAAGCCCACACAGCCCCGATGCGAGGGGTTGGTGAGATGGGATTTGAAGAAAACCTGTGTAATTTACCATGCCATTGCGGGGCATATATTGCATATTTTTATGTACTAGCTGGAGGAACATAGTTTCGCCCTGATTTAATGTTTTTCCCGGAATCTAAACTGTGAAATTGCAAAGTGCGCGAAGCTCGCGTGATTTCTTGCTGGTAAGCCTACACAAAAAATACTCTGTACTTATTTATAAAGCCTACTTGGGTCAATTGTCCGGGAAGGTGGGCCCTATCGGGCTTTCTCGAGCTACTAGCCGTACCGCACGACAGACGCAAGAGAATACTAACTAGGTTTGGCGAAATGATGAAATCCCCGACATTTACATGAATCCATGTATTCTACTCATTAAGTTACTTGAAAAGGTTTGTACCATATTTATCTGTTTGTAACGGAACTGAAAAGTGGGCAAACGTACCGAAAATTTTGAGTTTTCTCGTAAAAATGACCGCTTTGAAAACCAAATTAAGTAAACCGACCATGGGTGGCGACAGAATTGGGGACGGACCATGCCAGCGACCTCAAGTTCCGACAGTCCCTATGTCTAGAAGGGGATATGAAGGAGCCTAACTATCCCATGCCATTGCAGGCCATAATTTCTATAATATTACATAATAGTTCAAGAGCCGAGTTGGGTACTGATAGTGTTCTTTTGGATCTGAAACTTGAAATTGCAAAGCGCGAAGCTCAGGAAAATGTTTGGTAGGCTCCCCTCCCCTCCCCAGGGAGTATGGAAATCGGACGATAATTACTGACGTCTAGCTTTGAAACATACTTAGTCTGGAATGCCAACTGCATGATCCTTTACCGAACTGCAGACAGGGGTGGTAACAGGTGAAGGCAGTGGTATGACAGCCTTCTGTCGGGACAATCTTCCATTTTTCGAGGAACCCTAATGGCTACGTTAAGTATGTAATCCCCGATGATGACTAGCCCTACATATTTCTTGGTTTTGCCTTTATAAGGCCGGTTCATGCTTCAGGGTAGCTCTACTGAGTTGAACACTGTTCAACTCCACGCCGAGTCTGTGATTTTTCCGGAAGAGCATGGGGTGACCATATATAGCCTATAACTTAATTGCGCATATGCATTTACAAGTATAAACCGGCCTTTAAGGAGAATATTTAACCCTCTTTTCAATATTGTCTTTTTTTCAAATTGTCTTCATTTGAACCCCCAAACTTTTCGGTAGGCTTCGGAGCGGCAAACTTTCGACCTTTCACAACCCTGTTGCCTTTTTCAGGGCTTAGGGTTGCAGCCCCCTATTGGGAACCTTGCGTCCCATACCCCTTTCCATGGGGCAAGTCCTGACACCACTCGGCATTGTAGAAAAAATAATTATCCAGGATGCAGTTTCCTGCAATCTAAGGCAACACAAAAGCCACATTTTCTGACCTCAGAGCCATCCTTAATGTGGCTAAGGCCGAGTTAGTCCTGTAAGACACTGTTGAAGTGCCGATTGTGCCCTTGATGAACCGCTTCTTTTGAAAGTTCCATACTTCTGCTGCTCTTTAACGTAAGATACAGCTTTGGAAACAAATAAAAACTCCATTACCGTATGTAATTTGTCCTCACGAATGAGTGTCCTACCACTGCGGCCCTCGACCTCAGCCAAGCCTGTGCATTTGGCCCTCAGCCTCAAAACGTTTGAGAATCACTGTTTTATACTGTAACATAGTATCAATCTTGGACTGAAACATAAAACGAACCTTTCTTTCCCATTAGTATGTCTCTAGTTCACTGTACTGCTGATATGTGTTTATGAATTGGCATGGCGGTTGTCAGTGATTTGCATTCGATTTTCTCGCGATAAAAAACATCTCATGCCATAATTTCTAAATAATGGTACATGTTTCTTTTATTAATTATTTTGCGTTACTAGAAAGAATTTCTTACCACTAAACACTATTTTGTGTAAACGTAGTTATTTAGCATTGGCCAAGGCAAGGCCGTAACTTGTACGAAAACCCTGAGAGATGGGTGGGGGCATCAGATCGTCCTGTGACCTTCTTAGGATAGTTAGCACCCAGTGCCTTCCTAAGGGAGGGGTCTTAGGGGAGAACGTGGTATACATGTAAGGTCGCTTCAGTCCAATTTGGTGAAGTTTTTGCAAAGCCTTGAAATTATTATTTCGCATGCCCCTTTTCTATTTCCTTTTCTAGGGGCGGTGGGGAGGAGGTTGTCTAACGTGCTGGATGCCACCTACTCTCTAAGGACAAGTTGAAAGACTCAATATGGCTTTAAACTGTTTGCAAGGTTAGAAATCCTCACTTTTTAGTGCTTTCCTAGTTTCTCTTTGGCTGCGTGTAAGGGAGAAAGTGCTGTATAAATCCCCGTCCCTTTGAGAAATTTTGACCTTGTAAGGTTGCTAGGATAGAAAATGGTGCTAACATTGACAGACCCTTGAATTGATTATAAGTTTTAGAAATTCTCATTATTTAGTCCTTTCCGACTGTGGCATGGCACGCAACCGTGCTATAGCAGAAGTCTTGTTCCCAGTAATGACTTTCCCCTCTTAGTGCGCTACTTGGAGGGTATCCATCGGATGTTACATCTTTTGTCGAAAATACCTCCCAGATGAACGCGATTGGCCCATTCTCGACCTCCAAACTTGCATCTAAACATTTTGGGCTTCATGCTTTAGAAAGTAATTCAGACCTTAAGAAACCAGAAAGCCCAAAGGCTTAGTGATTCCTTGCCAAAAGGGGATGCTTTGTTACTTTGTTCATCCCTCAGATTTATACTTCTTGACTTCATCATTTTTCAAACTTTGACCCCTGCTGACCTCACATGACCTTTGAACCCTACCAAAACTTAACGAAAAAATAAAAAACAATGTCTAGAAGAGATGCGTCTATGCTTGACCTCAAATGACTGGTGACCTCCACCAAAAACAAGGCGGTTTCTCCTCTCAACATGACAAATCTATATACAAAATAAGTGTCGGTCATTGCTATCTTGAGATATCGTGTTTACGTGCCATTTACAAGGTTTTCGTAGTTTACCCTCTGGTGACCTCAGATGACCTTTGAACTCCACCGAAAACAATAGGGTTCTCGGGTTAGAGCATAAGAGCCCGTCTGGAACGGGGCTTGAAATTTTTTGGGGGCAAATTTGGGGAAAAAAAGAACCTATATGTGATACCAATATGTGATATTCCAGTTCCTGAGGCATTTTAACGTCCTTGAATTGGATATCGTTGGAATGTTTAGATGCTTTTCTATGTGGATGTAGTGTAAAACTGTCCCATCTTTATGGTACAGCAAATAAAAGTTATGAAATATTCAATATAGTGATATACACATAGTGAAATACAAAAGTTACATCTAGTAAATTTGCCCAGATGACATCACAGATTTCCCATCATGCACTGTGGAAGCTGAAAATGTAGCATTTCTTCCGTCAAAAATTCGTATCTTCTAAATGGGTTTTGCATTACCTAAAACAGAAATTTCTCCAAATTTGGTCACCAGAACATGCTTTTTACGTATATTTCCCCGTAGTTGCACTTGGAAAGCACTGCTTTATAGATCATCAGTCACTATCTAAAGGCACTGTTACACTCTGGCGTATGTGTGATTATGAAAAAATGTCATACGTTTTCATACGCTGATATACGCTTGAGGTAGGTAAGACATAAGTCGTATAGGTTTCAAGCACGCTGGTATACGTTGGTGTACGTTCGCAGACGCAGAGGCCGCAACATTTTTTTTAAGCATGTTCAAATTTTTCGGCGTATGAGAGCGTATGAATTATACTTTAGGCGTACGTTCACCATACGCTGAATACGCTAGAGTGACGTTAAAGGTAGGTTAATCATAGGTCAAATGCGCTCCTCATACAGTGGCATACAGGTGGTCAGTAAAGCTAGCGTATGGATAGCGTATCAGTAACGTCATTGTGCAGGAGTGAAGGATCTGGGAAAGTCCGCCCATATATACGGACGCTCGGGGCACGGTGTTTATACGAAAGATATACGTTTGTTATTCGTTTCACATACATTTCGCATACGTTACTCATACGTTTGTGAACGCTACACTGACGCTGATATAAGGTGACATACGCTCATATACGCTCGCATACGGTACTGCCTATACGCCAGTTATACGGAGCCCGTACGCTATTCATACGCTACTCGTACGTTCTTCAACGACAGTCGTCGAAAATTTCCGTTCATACGCTCAAAAGTTGTGCGTATTCGAAAAATTCCAAACGCCATACGTTTCTCTCATACGCAGGAGTGTGACAGGGACTTAACTAGTGAAGAATGTTTGTGAACTTTTGTGAAGTTTTGTTCTTATTAGAGATTGCAAAAGTATGTTTAGCCTGTTAAATAGTAACTTTCCCCCATATTGGCTATAACGGTTTATTCGTTTAATTTATTTTTGGTATGTGGAACACATCCGTGTAAGGCGGGATTAGTTTAACATTCTATAAATTACCACCTCTAAACCACAGATTTGAAGGCGTCGTCAATGAAAAAAAAAAAAACACTCTCCACTGGTCCATAGGGGAGATATATAAAAGTACACCCATGACTGTTCCTTGAGGATGATAGATGAAAGAACACCCTCGGTTAGCTTAGGGTAAGGACGGGGGATACCACTAGGATAAGGGTGTACACTGCATGGAGGGCAGTATCCTCAACGTGTGAGTGGATGTCGCTAGGAGAAGCCAATGGGAGGAACCATCTTACATTATACCGTTTCTTTTCAAAGCATATGCTGCACAATGTGCATAATTGATGTGCCGATAGAGTTTTGTACGAATGTAGAGTAAATACCTAAAGACATTCTTGCTAAGTTTTAAGCCTCATAAACAAGAATCTATTATCACTGATATAACAAAAACAGGAAGAAAATAAAAAGGCGACAGCCCCTAATTGCGCGGATCACGTGTTGTACCTTAACCTCTCCGTCTGGTCGTCAAAATTGCCAGACGTATTGCAGAATCCGCTACCTTTGTCGGAAAAAACACGTAAACCGTCGGGGATGACTATGTTTGGTTTAACACTTAAAGGGGCTCATTGAGCTGATATTGGTCATATTTATGGAGAGTAGGAAGGATATCATTACATGGCAATGTTTCTAATTAGCCACATTACTCATGTATCACTTCCTACAGCAGCTACCGAAAATGTGAGAAATTGTAATTTTTGTTGACAGGGGTTGCATGTGATTACTATCTAATGTTAAAGGTGTCCGGTGGGCGGTATTAAATGATTTAATCATTAACTACCCTATCATGGTCATTTCAGTTGTGTTTTAGGTGTACATAATCAGTTAGTTTGACCATTTACCATCAAGATGTGAGTAAAACTTAACAGGTGGGGAAAAAAGTCATGAATTTTGTGAACCAACTCAATAAGCCCCTTTAAGGCCCCTGAAGAAATAACAAACTGACAAAGACCTAATAGACAAGGGCGGGCAGCCTTTCTCGCCTGAGATGACATGGGTACCTCTCTCAATTCCTTCTGCTAATAAGTGGGGAAATATGTTTTTCAAAACTGTAAAAGCTTGCTTTATTCAGTGGGATTGTTGTTTTGAGATTGCCTGTATGCAATCACAAAGAACTTTATCAATTGCTTACGTTTCCATGCCTGTTGCATATTAAGTCATAAATGTGGTTTGCACTTACACAATCTAGGGACTATAAAATTGCTCACTTATTGTTAGTTGATTAGGCCTGAGCAGTATAAAAAACAATATATATTGTTATACCGATAATCAAGTCTATGAGTATTGTACGCGATCCAGTATTAACAGGTGCGTTCTCTACAAGAATTGTGACAGCAAAGTAAGCCTTTGGACCGCAGACCTTTATAAAAATCGGCTTCATTGAACGACACGCATTTTAGGGATCACAAGAGGTTACGAGAACGTCACTTGGAAGAACATATAAATTTTTCTATTGCTAAATGTGATCAAGTTGAAAGGTAAATGTTTTTTAGCGAGTACTATACGTTTTCCGACAATGTGGGAGACAAGGTAGATTTTCTTAGCCTCTGAAACTGTTAGATGGGTTTTTTTTTGGTTAAGTGGGCTAGAGCAGTGATTTTCATATTTGTAGTTAAATCGTCAAATTATTCATTTCTGGCCAGAGTGAAGTTACTTTGTTCCATGCATAGACAAGACACTCTATGTCCACTTGTCTTTGTCCATGTCGGCATGTTAACACCCATGTATTTTTTCATGAAGCTTACTCTTAATCATGTTGCTACGATTCACTTCGGAAAATAAAAGTGACATGACGGTTGTAACTTTTTATATTATTCTAGCTTTTCATTTCATTTATGGATAATTGGAAGTACCAGCCCGTATGACTCGCCATACGATTCAATACTGCAAAAAATCTATCTTAGTAATAAGGATATCTTAACACTATGCACAATTATTCAACCATTAGTCAAGGTTAAATTTAGTTTAATTACCGGCTGGAACTCTTATGGTCCAGCTTCAGTAAGTTTGTGCGGTGATGAAAACATCAATTTGGGGACAATCTTCCAAGTAAAGTTTAAAAAAGTATCTTCAGTGCATAGTTTTCTTCTTAATACAGACTAAGAAGTTTGGAATAAGCGCCTCCGTAAAGAAGTTGAGTCCATTGCATGAATTTTGGACGGAAAGCAAACAAGTCTGCGACTTTCCACAGATAGTTATAACTTAGAGATTGGGTCAAAAGCTTTTGCAAAGTCTTTAGGATTAACTGGCTCTTGGTATTATCAACTTGTGCTTGGAACAGATTAACATATAATATAAATATTCTCCCCTACATAACTGCAAGGAAGGAAACCTTTCTAACCCGGGTCGAAGAAATTAGCCAAAACGGTTGTAAGCGTTGTGTTCCCCTCCCTCCCAAAAAATCGAGATAATTTTGTAAAAAATAATTAAAATTGCCGTCAACCGCCAGTTGTTGAGTCCATGTTGTGGTTTCCCCTTTAGGGCGTTGGGCAAGGAGGCCCAAAATTCCCTGTTTAAAGGAGACGACAGGTCGTTCTTATTCCAGAAAACCAAAACTGCTCTACGTTAAAATACAGCAATACGGAGCAAAAGGTATACAACTAATTTAACAGTAAACCAGTCCAAACCTGGAGATGTATTAGTCTTTAGTTTGTTAACCCACTAAGTTAAGTTTATTACAATATAATCTTCTGCCAAAATCACGTAAGAACTCTCAAATTTTTGGAACTGAGGTATTGCGCTAAACAATCTAAAAGACTTACAAATGCCAGAAACCTCAACAGTCGTGTGTGGAAAATGGTGACCTGCAGTAATTGTAAGAGGTATCCATGGAACCCCTCTGGTCATCGATATGGGTACCATCGTCAGCGATTAAGCAAAAATACACTTATTCAGAGCGACACCCCTTTTGAGACAGAACATACAAGAGGGTGTTTCTCCCGGCCATTCGACCAATGTAACAATTCGCCACTCTTTCTCATTTCATCGTCCCTTTTCACGTGGAGTTGGGCAACGTTCCCTCAGTCTTATGCCAGTAACAAATAATTGCCACAAATAACTCAAAGAAACTAAAAGTGGTACAGGTTCTTATAAAGGGTAGACCTCCATCGTATTTAGGTATTGGCCCTGCCCAGGTGAAGTATGGGAACGTTGCGGGGTTCCCGTCTGTGATGCCGAATCCTAAGACCCGCGAAAAACGAATTCGTGGAGCCTTGATCGGTAACAGGGAAGGAGAAACGTTTTTTGGAAGAGGGGCAAATGCAACAAGTTAATGGCATTCCTTCTGGTACAGAGTCCAGGGCCTGCCATAGGACCGCTGATGAGGTCCAGCCGAAAGAGGACCAGCAGATGTCCCCGCAAGCTCTTGGATATTTACAGAATTGCCGTATTATTTTGCAATTATCTAGTAAACTTGAATCACCATTAAACAGATTTTTTCAGAAATCACCTTTTGATCAATACATGTCATTTTGGGGTACTGTGGTAACTTAAGGTCGGTCCTTTTGGCCCTTGATGGGTTTTGCTGTGTGAGGGAGGTAAGGGTGATAGGGGTTCCTTGCGGCCTTAAAACTTATGATGCTCAACCTATCATACAGTTAATAAAAACGACATAAAAGAAATTGACACTCAAAAATAGTATTTGATAAAATATTTTCCTTGCATCTTAGGTCATTTTAAAATGCGATAATTTACATAAAAGATAACAATTTTCTTAAATTGTTACATCAGTTTGTGTTTTCTATGAACAGTTTAGATGTGGAAAAGGCAGGGAATATTTTATGCATAACCCTCTGGCCCTTCCCTACCGCAGCGTCAACGTCACTGGTGAAGATATGACTGGGACGTCCCAGGATAAGTTTGATAATAAACACTGTTATATGCAATTTATTGGCATATGGTTCGTAAGACAGATATTCTTTGACTTAATTTTAATTTGCACTTTTCTAATACTAATTTGAGAGCTCAGCTAGAGGAAACTATTTTGTATCTAATTTTAGGGTCCTGGGGCGATATTGCAGACGTTATGTGGAATTCTATGCAATTTTGTTCGAGGAAATACTCAGCGCCTACAACTATGTACAAATTTACTTTGCACAATCTTATATTTTCATAAATTTTGTGTACAAATGAAGTTTTATACAAATAAATTAACTCAGTTGTGATTAACCTAAATTAACCTTAATTTTTCAGCTGCCCTGACCAAGAGTATTTTTATTGCATGATTAATTTTATAGATAACCTCATGGTTAAAATTGACAAGATGTTATTCTCCCCTTATCTATAAAAGCATGCATCCTTTATATTCTTCAACGTTGTTAATATATGATACTTTTTCCGTTTTCCTTTCTTTCAAGGAAAGATGGACTTCAATGAATCCCTGAAAATTGCAGGGAACTTCGGAAGATACCAAAAGGCTTTAGCGCTGTTGTTAGGTGCACCGATTCTGCTCAACTGCTTGCAAATTTATGTTCAAGTGTTTGCTGCTGGAAAGAGTGATCATTGGTGTCTGTCTTGGGAGGATGAAGATTGTAAGGATCTCAATCTCACAGAGTTCGAGTGTGACCATCTGAAGAGAAAACTCTCCATTCCTTATACTCTGGATGATGATAACGAAACAGTCTACGAACATTGTGAAAAGTACAATGTGACTGGAATACCTCTACAAACTGCAGCATTTATTGACAAGAAAGAGAAGATTCCATGCGATTCTGGATGGGTACATGACCAAAACACATTCCCTAGTACCATAATAATTGATGTAAGTTTACGGTATTGTTTTTGCGTTAAAGAAAAAGAAATCTTTGCAGTCATGAAGTTACGTTCAACACGTTATGGTAGACTTTGCATGTAGAAACATCACGCTGGGACGAAAGTTTTGTATTTGTTTAATGCTGAGATTTCAACCTCATGGAAAGTTGCGAAAAGCTGAAGAAAAGGGCACCTCAAGAAGCGACACTTAGATGCATTTTACACTTAGTATACGTGCGCCCCATATTGAGTACAGGGATCATGTTTTTGTCACAACAACGGTCATAAGGAAGACTTTCATGACATTGTTAACATTATACCTCAAGAAGGAAAGTTTGAAAAATCTAAAGCTTGGCATGGGAGAGCCCCATTAAACTTTTAAAGGAAGCAGAAGTATACTAATTTTGTTAGGGATGAAATGTCATGGGAGGTCAGTAGAGGTCACATAGTTCACAAATCAAATTAAATTAAAAGCTGACATGTGACAATTTCCTTATAATATAAAGTTCTCGCAAGAATAGTGTCTCCAGATTCTGGTTACGAACCCCTTTTCAATTTGCAAGACACTACAATTTAACGGATATGTGAGGCATCATGTAGTCTGTGTCTGTTCAGATGTTAGGAGAAGTTTCATTATCATCCAGAATGGTAAAGCTTACATCAACTTAATAACACAAACTTACAGTGAACAATACTTGGAATTGAGAATTTCTTACTGTATGTCATTGTTTTATTGTTTACGTAGTTTGAACTAGTGTGCGGCAAATCCTACCTACCAAACGTTGCACAATCGGTCTACTTTGCGGGATACTTTGTCGGAAGTATCGTCTGTGGGCTCACAGCTGATATGTAAGTGTCGGTGCTGTTTACTTAAAAAAATGTAAACATACATACTATCTAATTAAATGATAACTTTCTGATTGAACACAATTTTGTGATTGATGACAACAGCTTGCACTCAGATTGTGTAAAAATGATTTGAATGTTCAATAATATCATACATTTGCCTTGTATAATTGATGGGAATTTTTGGGGTATTCAAAACATAATGTAAGAAGCACTAGACCGGTTGCTTCCTTGCTGTAATCTGTTTATCATTTCTATGGAGGTGTTTCACGATCGTCACAGCGTTGCACGTCTCTCTAATTGTTGAGCAAATTGTCGGGGCGTAAATTGTGACACGATTGTAACTTAGGTCCTACAGTGGGCATGTACCGTGAGCAGTCTTCCTGCGCATGTAACATGCCCTTCAGTAAGGTAATCAAAGACGCGCTGACGTCATCAAAAGCGCCTTTATACCTTATGTAAAAAAATTAATGAGGCACTGAAGCCTGCTAACTTCAACTTCACAGCTTATTAATATTTCATTGCACTTTTCAAGTAACCACAATCTTGACTCAATTTTACAGAATTGGAAGACGTTGGACGTTAATTTCAAGTATCACCATAACTTTTGCTGCTGGTATAGCAAATGCCGCTTCTCCCAATATGTGGATGTACATTGTGTTACGATTCTTTTCAGGCGTTGGTGTCAGATCCACAGGCAATTGCATTATTATTTGGAGTGAGTTCAAGAAACATCAACAAGTCATAGTAGTTTAATATTGAGATATCATCCTTATTTAGACATTTTTGTATCATCTAGGAAACTTTTTCTTTAGCACAAATTTGGCCTTGAAACGCAGTTGGAAGCCTTTTTCTATCTCAAGGCAACATTTAGGTGGAAAGTAACTTTTAAAATAAGTGTACCAAACATCAGCAGTCATTACAAACTTTAATGTTACTGGGATGGTTATATTATACCCGGTCAACCATGGATACGCTTGCATTTTCAACATTGTAATTGTTACATAACAATGTTTCTTTTTAGCGTTATTAATCATTTATCATCCCTTTAGTTACTGAAAATGTGAGAAGTTGTAGTTTTTGCGGGCAGGGGTTGCATATGATTAACACATAAGTGTCTGACCACGACATTGTAATACATGATTTTAGTCATTATTTACCCTATCAATGCCATGTCAGTTGTGTGTCAGATGTGCAGGATCTCTTAGTTTGACCATTTACCATCAAAATGTGAGTAAATATCAACAGGTGTGAAAGGAATCATGAATTATATCATCTACCTCAATTATCCCCTTACAAGCCGTGCATGTATAATTGTATGTCTAACCTACTAGGACAATGAGTAATCGTTGCGTTTCTGCTTATAGTGAGCATGGAATTTATTGTGTACTGTGTCCATATGCGCCCATATTGTAAGACATTTGCTTCTTCTTCAACAACTTAAGAATTTGACCTGTTGAATTTGACCTAAATAGCAATAAAAAGGATAACAGAATAGAGTGATAATTTGAGCATCCCGAATATGGCATGTAACTGTGGCAAAAACGATGCACACCAATACTCTATCTTATAATCCTTTCTAATTGCTATTTTGAGAAGGTTCTATGTCGAGCACGTACACTCTAAAAACACTTGGGTCACGAGGGAACTGAACCAACATTTTGGGTCAAATTTTGACCCAATTTGGGTCAAATGAAGTCTAATTTGGGTCATTTTTGACCCAATAAATTTAGTCGGTTCCCTCCTGACCCAAGTTTGGGTCGAATTGACCCAAGTGGTTTACAGTGTACGTCCACCTGTGCAATGAATGAGGGCTTGCCTATGCCGCAAAGGTAACGACGTATACTGGTATATGCAGTATGTAAACGTTTACTTTTAACACAGAGTGGAACCCTATAATGACTTTGGTATAGAAACTCAGACATGAACTCTAACCAAAAATGTCTAAGATTTTTCTCTTTGCTTGATAACAGCCTCTGAACTTGTATCGCCAACGAAGAGGACGACAGTTCTTAACATCACTTATGTTCTCTGGGGTGTGGGATACTTAGTGTTAGCCGGTCTTGCCAAGCTGATCACAAATTGGCGTTTTCTTCAGCTGGCGATATCACTGCCGTGCTTACCAGTATTGATTATGGTCTTGTAAGTCTTGCAGGTATACTATACATTTCTTTCGTTGTAAGAAAAGGAAATTTCTTGTTCTGGAACCTGAGGTTTGTAGAAGTAATGACTTGACTCTTACACTAACACATTCTCATGCTGCTTCATAGGAATAATTCAAATCAACACATCTATACTAATCACAATCGGGGTAAAAATATCAGACTGGACGTACACTATAACATTATCACAACACCGACACCACAGTCTACCCAAGAATATCACTCAAGTGAATGAGAGCTAAAAACAGTCATTATGAAGAATCGAAAATTATTATTCATCTGGACCTCTTGATGAACGTACAACCATTAACTCTGAGTAGAAAGGTTTGCTTTTACTTGTAAGTCATAAGTTTCGATGTTTTGTTTCATTCAATTTATATATCTCTATATATATATATATATATAATTTATCATCGTCTATATATATATATATATATATATATTCTAATTTGTACGTTTGGCCTTGTCAACTACCAGTTGCATTTGTTGCCACCTGAGGAAGGGTTGAGACCCAAAACGTGGACATTTTCACAAACCTTTAGCACTATTTACTACTTTTTTCGACCTACATACATCATAGGGGCTACGTACTACTTTCACCACACACATATATATATATATATATGCAATAAATACAACCACAAAACAAAGTGAAACCGTACAAATATTACATCCTCCTGAGACAACTCGTGAGTTGTGGGACATGCTCCCAACGCTTACCAGTCAAAACGTCCTTTTACCAAAACGTCCCCGCTATTGGTCAAAACGTCCCGGGTCAAATCGTCTCCGCACCAAAACGCCCACAGGTTTAATCATTTATAGTTTTATGATAGTTTTGTAGATAGATTCACATTCCTTGTAATGTTTTTTTGTTGTTTACTTAAAAGTACAAATCACAGCTCACGGTATACAGGTGCGTTGAACGAACGTACGTACGAAGGAAGCGCAGAAAGTAGGCGCTAATTACTTTTCTTTATGTGGCGATGTAACATGTGTTGAAAAAAACTTTCGTAAACAACTTAATAACAGTCAACTACTTATATCTAAGGAACCCAAACAATGATATCTCCTACAAATTTACACTTGAAATTTTTAACACATGAAGAAATTATTTCTAGGCCTAGATACAATTCTGATTTCTACTTGTTCACGTTTTCTACACGGTGAAGTTTTTTTTATCACATATATAATACCACGGGGACGTTTTGGTATCAAAAAACGGGGACATTTTGGTAAAGGGACGCTTCGACTGGATACCCTCCCAATTATTTGTGGGAGGAGCACAACATTATTTTTCTCCAATGTGTGGTCAACCGATGTGACATTTTTGTTCATTTTAAGTGTTGAACACTAATTTATGATGCAGTCCTTATCACAGAAAATCATTATATGTAAATGGGATCAAATTATGACTAACTCTAGAAGCCTGGCTACATGCTTACGGGCTTACAACTATGAACAGATGAAAGCTATGTGTCAGATGCAATCTGCACGCTCGAATCAAGCCACAGCATTTTGGTTTACGGATCGTTACCCGCTTTTGTACGGTGTGAATATGTCCGAGTGAGGATCATTGGGGGGGGGGGTACTTTTCGAAGGGAAGGGGTTGTTGTTGTCCGGTTACGTATCATTTTACCGTCTGCAAGTTATTTTGTCTACTGAAAGCAATGCTATGAGATATATTGGCGACACGCTCTTGGACAGATACGTGTTACTGCACTACATGGTTTTGTCATATTCTCTGTTTTAATTGTTGCTTTTTATTTAAGATAGTTAAAATGTTTATAATTTTCGCTTATCTAAGAGGAACCACTGTGAAAATGAGTCGGCTTTTAAGTCTCTAGAAGTTCCATTCGGATACTCTCAGTGTGTTCTTCGTATTTCCTGTCTGTCACAATATACAAAAAATATGTAAAAATTAAAATCGATTCCTTTCACCCACAGCAGCTCCGTTACTGTTACCAATTCTTATCCCAGCTAATATCCAGTAGATAGAATACACTTCGGTGGAGCCAAAATTGAAAGTTTTAAGTTTTCATAGGGTGTGCCGACCCTTATGCAGGTTACACAGTACCACAAGGAACTGCAGTATTTTGAGGTTGAGTTTATTTTGTTACATAGTTTTGTTCATGAATAAAGGAAGAATTTTACGTGGTTTTAGTCCAAAAAGTACTGGCTTCATACTTAGAATCAAAACTTTCCTTTGAAAACCCCGGGGGGGGGGGCTGCAAGAACCAAGCAACCCTCCAATAAGTAGGCGGAGTTAACATACTCATTTGGTGTAACGTTTTATTTTGTCCTCCCGGTTAGAAAGACCATGCGATTGAAATCGCTAGGGGTCATTGTTTTTATCGCCCACTGCAGGATATTTTTATCTCTAGTGCTACCCTACTAAAACCTCTTAAAATGACTTTAAAGGTAGATATCGCCCATTTACTGTTTATGAAGAGTTTCCGATGAATACAAAGAATCTTCTTCCTGTGGCTGTTGACTTTATTGCTTTATTATGTGAGAATTGTCACTAACTACTCTTCTTCGATAGTTTTTTCGTCGTTGAGTCTCCGTTGTGGCTTATTGCCAAAGAAAGATTAGATGAGGCAGAGAAGGTGATGCAAAAGGTGGCAAAGTTTAATGGGAAGACACCTACCGGAAAAATCTTACAGCCAGCCAAGCAGACTTCTGAGGTAGGACATGCTTATCCTTCATAAGTTGTACATATCACTCTCAGCAAAGTTATAGTAAGGCCGCTTGCGATTGGACGGGTTCGAGATTTAAACAAAATAAGGTACATATTATTAAATGGTAGTGACGTCAATGTAGAATAGAAATTTGGGTCGAAAGTAAATGTTGGATGTGGCGTTCAAGTTAGCTATAGACAAGGAATGGACATATGCACTATCAGGAGCCCTTCATGGTTGTTACCTGGCAGGGTCGACACAGCAGTAGTGCATCAATGCACCACGCACCACTTCTTATTTCCAAATGAGTATACGTTTTAAACTTCCTCTATTAATACCAAGCAATTGGAAGTCCCAATTTTTCAAGAAGTGTAATGCCAAACCAATGAAATGTTCAGATGCAACTTAAAAGAGTCAGGTATGTATATTTTACTTTAAGCACAAAATGTCTTGCTGAGCCATTATAATATGCCAACCCCGATAAGTCTGTTTGGCGTAGAAATAAAAAAAAAAAATTCTAGATGAATGAGAAAGTCTTTTAAGTAGGAGGTGGGCTAGACTTTAAGCTGTAAGTAGGTATGTATTTGTAATTAACCAGCTGAAAAGAAATAGCTCTAAAAGGTTTTCCGCAAAATGAATACGGAAAAAGGAAACAGGAAGGTACCAAATTCTGATTGGCATGGTCAGTGAACTTGTCATACAAAATCAACCCATATGTTAGTTACTCTTAATATGCTTTATTTCGATATTTCCAGATGATGGAGACATCGAACAGCAAGGAATTGCTGAAGAACCTGCTAGGCAGTCTTCGTGTCATATTGGTAACACTTAATTTGTGCTTCAACTGGTAAGCATCTTGTTGCAAGAAACCGTTACAGAATACGCCGAATAACGGCATGAGTGCAAGATTAGGTTTAAGATTAAGGAATTAAGGAAAATGAGTCGGGTAACTGATCTTATTATAGATCTCCTCAAAACAGTCTGTAGACCAACAATCTGCTTCGAAGATTTGTTCAGTTTTGAAAGCCGTTAAATTTACTTCCAACAAAGTCAAGGGCTGACCAAAATACTTAAAGGGTAGGAGAACGTGAGAAGAGGTAGGAGAGTTAGGAGAACTAACAAATGCCGTTGTACGCTATATGACTATTTGTACTGAAACTCAACTGTCGTGAACAACTTGTGGATCATCGTCACGATTTTTAATCGTATTACAGAGCCCAGCACACTATACGACTGATCAGCTTTTGCTGAAGTCGTTGAGTGCACTGTGATTTTTAGAAATCCTTTCACGGATGTGTGCACACTTAATGATTTTTTGATTGGTCGAAAAATGAAGTATTCATTTTTCTAGACTTTGACCTACTCCACAAACAGCCCATAGAACAGTGGCGTAGCCAGTGGGGGGGGCAGGGGCAGAGTGCACTCCCTCAAAAAAAAATCGAAAGGGAAAATCGGGAAAAGAAAGGAGAAAAAAGGTAAATTAATGAGGAGGGAAAGAGGAAAATGAGATAGAAGAGAAGGAAACAAAGAAGTAGGAATAGAAAAGGGGAAGCAAAATAAATACGTGACTCCTGAGGCAGCCACTCCTAGTACCGGGCCTCTCCCGAATACGGCCATTGTCGCCGGCACGGGGGCATGGGGCATTCTCCAATCGATTTCTAACAAAAAATTCCTTCATAAACGATAAAAATGTTCGCACGATCCAAACCTTACAAAATATTGCTCATATTATCATTATTTTCCGATAACAACTCTCGGAGAAGTACAGCAGCAAAAGTTTTAAGCTGTTTAAAAATTTCCAGGTAAAATACCGGCTTTTGAATTGGCTTAGAAGTTTGTCGGGGGAATTAAAAGTGTCTCGATGCAGAGCCTGAATTTAGGTTTGTCAAGGGAATCTTACTTAATGAATCATTTCTGCGCGCTTCTTGCTCAGTCGTCAAGATCTGCACTCCACCTTATGGTCATTATTAAGGAATTCATACGTGGATCTCTTCTGCTAGCCTTAGATACCCTTTTATAATGCACAATGAAGCAAAGGAAAATTTTCATAAAGTCCAAGAATGTTTTTGTGGACTCCACGC
>WURT03193998.1:6171-31377 GCA_009936505.3 Holothuria glaberrima
TGACAAGTGAACCGTGCTCATTATTCTAAAATATCATGATGATAATCCTTGCATTATATCAAAAATATGAAAAACCATATTTTTATGAAATGAGACTTTGCCATTCTTTGGTCGGAGTACTGGGTTAAAGAAAAATCCTTGTTATGCCTGTTTTGTTTTATATGTTGGCGTAGGTGGACTCTGGTGAATTCACTTTCAAAAGCTGATGACACAAGGCGTACTCATCCTGGAAGTAGAGAAGAATAGAAAGGTTGAAGATTCGCATATTTCCGTATCAACCCAAATTCTATAGAAAACAGTGACGATCACTTCAGTAGGTGGAAGCTTTTTTGAATTTGGCATGTTCACTGAATCCATATCGTAAACTGTCGCTTCCTCTGCTTATATTGAGACACATTCTTCAAAAGATAGTTCTCTTTTTTAAATGTATTCTTACACTTAAGCTTAAAATACTAATGTTTTGTCTAACATGCAGATGATTTGATGATGTGGGTCAGGTAGTCGGTATTATGAACAGATCAGTAGCAGAGCCGGGCGGCCTGATGTTGGCGAGGGGGTGAGACGTTTATACAACAAACTTACTGCTTCTTTCATCGTCGCAAATGACTCTTACAATGACCTCAAAAGTCGCAGTCAACTAGGTGGGGCGGGGATTGATGGGTGGGGAGCTTACCCGCGAAATGTTATATAAGTTTGTTGCGCTCACTGGTTATTCAAATACTATTCATCGCAAAACACAGGACATTACTCAACAGTGCTTCTAGCATAAAACTTTTGTAAAATCAACAAAAACTCATTTTTGGACCGACAGAATGACGTCTGTTGAACTTTTGATCTTTTCTACTTGAATTAAGACACACATTGCCATATCAACTTTGACTCTATCTAACTACTAATGCAAACGTTTTACCTCTGTCTGGACCAGATGATGGTTGCTAGCCCTCATTTGTCTAACTGTAGTAAAGACATCAACTTTCCCCTCGGCTTCAGTGCGTTCCATTTCAGATTTGACGGCAATGACTACACCGGCACGCCCAACTCCGTTACTATTATGGAAAGTTCGAAAAGCAACGAGAAAAGCAAAACGTTTGTGCAATTTCTAATATCTATAACATGAACTTAGGTGCATGGGTAGAACAAACAAGAAAGAAAAAGGAAGTTTAAGGTAATTTTTCTTTGTAAGATAATTGTAATAAAAACTTGCACGCAAGGGACAATACTAGAATGTCAAACGAGAGGGGTTTATGCCCTGAAAAAAGCTACGTTTTTCTCAATAGTAAATCATAAAGACTTACAGCTAGTTGAAGGGCTTATCCTTCTTATATACTCTTTTTCGGCATTTACTAATTTACACTTAAAGTTAAAAAAAAAACTTTTTAGTTTCGCCCTGGGTGTTTTCAGTACGTATACCTGTTTTAGTACGTTTTGCTCAAAAGAATATTATATTATGCAATATTAAGAAACATGTTGAGTACAAAAATATACATGAGACTAGTAAAGACCATAAAGGGTCAACCAACTCACATGCAGTGGATCACTGTGGGTTCAACCATCGTGAAATCCTGCTGCAGTTTTTCTATATCCTTAATGAAACTGTAAATGTCGAAGAGGTTATTTTCGTCCCAGGAATTGAGTTGTAGGTGGTGTACCGAAATTGGTTTCTACAAATACATAGAAAACAGTACAAGTTCATAACAAAAGATCTGAATATAATTAACTCCCGTATTATGAACAGGTAACAACGGTATGTATTTATTCAGCTAATGGCAAAAGTGACACTGGAAATTATGCAACCAAGAATTCTCTATGAAAAGCACAAAGCAATTAACATTTAATGACGTAAAATATTTAACATGTTAAAAAGTCACGAAAGCAAAAGTATAAGAAAATAAAAAAAAAGCATAAACGAGTTGAACTTAAAAAAGATGCAGGTGCAGTGAATCAAACATCGAAAACATATAAATCCTAAAAACCTTAATCTTCTATCTAGTTTGGTGCAAATTGGAAATCTTTGTCACGAAGGATAAAAACTGTCAGTAAATATTTTACATCATATAAAAGTTTTGAAGTTTCCTGACGGAAGATACTTGAGATAAGCTTTAGCTGGGTGAAAATTTTTATCCAGGATACATTTGATTCGTTCGTTCTAGTGCTCGTTGCTAGGGAGCTTTTGATTGCACAACGGGAGTAAGGGCGACGCGGCGTTTACCCACAGCTCACGTCGTCGAGCTGACGTCCGCGCCATGTAACTATTGCGCTTTAGATTTCTACGACGGGGAATGGAAGTCACATGGTGATATTCGTTAACTTCGTTTGAGCAGCAGACGCCCAAATCCACTGCTGTTTATTGTAACAGTATATATGAGTTCGTGAAGCAATTGTCATTTAACTGATATAATGAACGGCGATGAATTTAAATTGCTGTATGAGGGTATGTGGCTATCATAACTTCCAATCCCGAATTTCAATGCAACAATGATATAATTTCAACCCACTGAAATGCTTAAAGGGAAATATTGCGTTTGTTTCACAGAATTTTTTCATATTTTCTAAACCTATAGTAAGAGATACATAATGATATACAATTTACATTGAGGCAGTAGGGTAGCTTTCTTTTCCTTTCAAAAAAAAAAAAATAATAGATTCCCACAGGAAGAAATTTAGTTATTTGTTGCACAAAAATCATATTTTTCCAAACTTTCAAAATTTCAATTGATACAACATTTAGAATTAACTCTTGCAATTCGTAATATTTTCAAGAGATAAAGCTATTGCTATTTGTTAGTGAAACTGAATGTTTTGATAACCATTTGGCGTATTTTCTTTGCATGCCACATTGATGCATTTAACGCAATATTTCCCTTGAAACTTACCGAGTCCGATAGATCTCCTTCTTGGATAACATCCATCTTAAGTTCGGCTTATTTCAGAAGAGTTGCAAGCGGTTTCAGTCGACAATCGGCATGACAACACAATCATATGAAGTCATATGCTGTCTCACGTTGCCGTCCTTGCCACAACGCCAATCGAGCGACTCCCGGTGTAAAATTCCACCGACAACGCGAAGTTCACGTAGACGCATGCGCATTATTACTACATGACGTCATTTCGTCGTAGCCGACGTCGGCGTCGTGCAATCTAAAGCTCCCTACTGCCCCAGTCACACTACAAAAAACGTGCTCGCAACTGTACTGCAACTCATGGTATTGTAAATGCTATGCAACTGCTTGCAACTAGTGTCATCTAAAATGGGGTGGGAGTGTAACGCAGACAGTACTGCTACCTGGCTGCGTCGGTCTGCGTTGTTCTGCGATGTACTGTAAATGGTCTGAAAATGTGCAACTATTCGCAAATCGTTCTACGCTGTGCTTCTTCGAAAGGTGGACGACGGCGATGTGCGCAGCATGGTGGGAGCCTGAGCTGCCACTGGGCATGCAACGTATACAAACCGTTTTGCTGTGGCCGTTTGACATGCACTGCTACTATTGCCGCATGTTTGCGTGTCTGTGTTGGGAATGGAGGCATTCCGTGTAAACTCTCCTTGCTTCGTCGTGCTACAAACGTGTTGAGACTTGTTCGCAGCTGATTTTAATCAGGCGCAGTAGAGACTGCGTCGGAGGGACTCAGGCACAAATTCGTTCGCAGTAGCTGCTGCGTCGTGCTGCGCATGTTCGCAGTACGTTCGCATGCATGCGGTGATTAGGTTTAGGAGGAAAAGGGTGCTTTCCGTACTGCACTTGTTTGCGAAGGATCGCAGTACAGAGCAGTACGACCCTGCATGACGCCGCACGGTACGGGTCTGTTGCAGTCTGTTGTGTAGTTGCTAGTTGGGATCGTGTTGATTATGTTCGGCGCTGAGCGCAGAAGATAACAGCATTGTTGCTGTACATCGGCGAACTGACTGCATTTATTTGCAAGACATTTCAAGTTGCTAGCGGTTGCTTCATGTGCTCCGGTGTGCACCGGAGCTCACGTAGCAATTATCGACTCTGCCACAACTGACGCAAGTCGCAAACTCAATGCAACTCGACGGAGTCTATGCGGCGATGTAAAATTTGTATTATGACTCAGTTGCAAGGAGACGCAGTGCGCGATTTACTATAGTGTGACTGGGGCGTACTGGTACAGTATAGTAAAGGCAGTCTTGTACCAATAATGAAATCGGGGTTCTAATCACAGTTTCTGATTTACTGAGATTCTTCTGACTTACATCACTAAACGAGACCAGCATGTTTATGGTTAGAATACCCCCAATAATACTTAGATGAAAATGAACTGAAACATTTCTACTTATAACAAAAGATTAAAGAGTAAGTTGCACAATACTTAAAACAGATTGTAGACCAAACTAGTTCTACTACAAATGGTTTCAGGGCCGTCAGAACCGGGGCTGGGGGCTGCAGGCCCCAATAATTTTGCCATGCATAGTTTTTTAATGCAATTAAAACGTCCAAAAAGTGAAAAACAGAGAATTAGAAATAATGAAAATCATTCTAAACGTTATATCACCTATCATTCAGTGTATCCTTACTATATTAAAACAAATGACGTATCATTTCCGTTATTCAGTCAATAAGGAAAAAAAATCGTTCATGAAAGCATTTGAAAACAGCAACTCAATGTCGTACGACGTACTAAATTTTACTTCCTGTGTCATTTTTTGAAAATTTAAACGGTCAATGCATGATGAATTCGAGGAATTTTACTGTGGTTTATCTTGAGTAATTGATTATTCACGTGGCCTAATTCCTATTGGCTCGGACGGTACTGAGCCGGGGTGACCAACCAAAATGGCCCCTCTACACTGATGCACAGAAAAAAGCAAAGCCTACTAAATTCAACGTCTGAGAAATTGGGATTGCACCTGCAATATTCCTTGCTTCAGGAGTGAAAATGAGCATTGAGTTTATTGGACACATCAGTGACCAAATTAATAACATTTTTACTATCATAGTCAATACCGTTTCAAACATATTCGCTTTATTCAAAGGTGAGGGTGCTACAATTACGCCGATTATTCTTGTGCATCGGAGTCATCCTATAGGAGAAGGGCATTGCAAGAATGTAAAGTAGTGGAATTCAGGAGGAAGAATGGCCTTCAATTAGCTGATGCATTTTGTTAGGAATTAAAAGTGTGTCAGTGCAAAGTTTCTAGGCAAATTTTGTTACGGGGACGGTTTTCAATACAAAATTTCGGCGAACTTCTTGTTCATTTATCAAAGTACTTAGGTACACACTCCATATCTTATAACCATTATTAGGGCAATAATACAGTATTGTAACCAAAACACTTTTCCGAAAAATGTACAACTTTGACCTCTTTAGGGACACCGCATGAGTAGAGAATCTTAGATCAATATAATATCATAAGTAGCATATACGGTAACATTCGTAGTATGCATTTGTCGTTACACATCTTTATAACGAGTGCAATACCACAGCCAAAATATCACCCAAAAAATAATTATTTCTGTGCGTGTAGTTCATTGCAAGATATTGCTAAGATACCTGCATGTTGCATCTAAGCCACCTTACCTAACTAAACAAGAATTTTTGATGGAAAGGAATTGTTACTGCCTCCACTTCAACACAGCTTTCCCTTACAGTCAACTAAAAGTATAAGAATTCACTTAATCGTGAAAGTTTTCTAACATATGGTCAGCTCGGGAATTTTTCAAAAATAGCATCATTTTGAATCTAAGCCATTTTACATCTGGACCTCCTGATAGGGGCCCTTTGGGTCAAGGAGCCGGGGTCCCAAGCTCATCGTTAAGCCGCTGATTATTCATATGGTTCCACAGTCTATTACTTATTCCTCTGCCATCAGACACATATTGGATTACGCTAGGGAAACCTATTGTTCGAAATAATCAATGGGGGATTTCATTATCAATTTTATCAAAAGGTCCCCTAAAAATGTAGGAGATATTTCGTATCCTATTTTTAGGAGATAGACCTAGTCTTAGCTGTAATTAAATCACATTTGGGTGTATCCATAAATTAGGGGTCCAAAGTGAGACAAAGGGGTCAAAATTTAAAAACCATTAAATACTGGTGTAAACTTTATTTCCAAGAAGGTATATGTGTCTTTTTCTAAAATTTATATCAATTCTGGCTTCTGTTTAAAGAGATCGAGGTTATTGATCAACTCTACCTCAAAGCTCCTTTCAAAAATGGCGGAGGGTGACTGGGACACCAAAATTGGCACTATGTGCCCAGAAATTTTATAACTGTGTAATATATCCAAGTCTTTCCATCACTTTTGGTAAGGCATAAGTAGAAAGGATTTATGAAGGAAACAGGTTACACTCACTGAAATTGTTCG
Source organism: Holothuria glaberrima (assembly GCA_009936505.3). Lineage (NCBI taxonomy): Eukaryota > Metazoa > Echinodermata > Holothuroidea > Aspidochirotida > Holothuriidae > Holothuria > Holothuria glaberrima. The sequence continues at coordinate 12,497 of WURT03193998.1, forward strand.
TATGCTCAGTTTAGAATAAAAACTGACACCATGAAAAGGGAAACCATAATATTTACCCTGAAATATATTTATTATCAGTACAGATTCCAAAAGATAGTTCAAGTAGCTGCTTCAAAATAAAGGAACAAATAAAACATAAACATTTTTCAGAATTGTCTTCAATTCATCCAAATATCTTACATTTTTGAAGTAACTGGGCTACAGACTTTATGTGTCGGGTGTGACGGAACACCCAAAACCCGGTATACTGACACAAACAATGCATAAAAGATTTCACATAACATTTATAGATTTCTGTATTCAAATGGGTCAAACTAACACTTCAAGGAAACCTATTTTTTCTCGGAACATCAGCTATTTTCACTGTCAGTTGCAAATTTTCTTATGTTTAATATAGGGGTGACAGGGCCCCATTGAATTAGCATGTGGTTTCCCAGTCACACCCGACCAAGCCAAAATTACTGTTTGTTGTGACTTCCTAAAATCCTTACAAAATTGCACAAAGTTAAAAACAGTACTGACTTGAACTAAAGTATGATAAAGATGGGAAGGATGTATCAAAAAACACAAAAAAAAACTTAATATTTACAGCAGTAATGATTGTCGGATGTGACCGGGACACCAAAGAAATAAAATATATCTACACCCTCCATATATTTTTCAGTTTGCCACTTTCTAATTACTTTGCACATCTTTATGATGTTCATATTATCCATCTTTAATCATTTATTTTAATTTCTTCAGTTCAAAACAGTCATAATAGCTCTTTATTGTTCTTCAATGTCGGAGGTGACAGCGGGACACCATGGGACACCATTTTCCCCTTTCAACTAGATAGTGGACAATACATTACAAAGTGGGGTAAAAGGGAAGTGTTGATTTCCATGTGCACACTTGCTATAACTTTCAGGCATTGTGAATGGGATTGGCATAGTTGAGGGGATATGTGAGAGTGGTAATTTTGATGAGTTTGTGTACGATGTGACATCACTAGCGGGACACCAAACACAAATTGTGATTTCCAATTTCCAATGGGTGTCATTATCACAGTTGCCCTTGTATTGTTCAGGTTTAGAAATCATTTCTAGCCTCACTTTTAACCACTCTCTTTATGCCGCAAGTGTCAGATGTGACAGGGACATCATGGACCCCTAATTTATGGATTCACCCATTTCCTCCTTTTCCAAAGGGATTATCTAATTAGGTGGGGAAATGGGTTCAAGTTATCAACCCAACTTGGGAAGTCAATTTAGAAATTTAAGTCAGTTTTCTACAAAATTGGGATCAAATCTGAATCAAAATTTGGGCAAATTAATATAAACGTCAAACAAAAAATATACCAATATTTTAAGATTCGGGGCCATTTCCTGCAATCTGGGAGGCACTTTTTCAAAAATTTCCTCCATACGCTACGCGCCAATTCTTGGTGGCGCGTAGCGTATCTACATTCCATCTTTTCAACATGCACAAGTTAGCCCCCATCGAAAATACCTTCCAATGGCACTGGGTTTACAGAAGACTTATCTATCCATTACTCACTTGGGTATGTGCGTGAACCACCTGGAATAGTCGAGATATGAACCGACTTTCTTTTCGCTCCTCTTTCAGTTCTACTGTAATATGACCGTACTGTGATGATCCTTCATCTGGCCAATACTTACAGACCGTCTGTAATGAGATTGAACACAAACGAGTTTAAAAGAAGGAGATGGAGAAAACATAGCTTCTGGACCCAGTAACATATATATTTACAGAAATTATAGAAACGTAAAAGGTTGTCTCCTTTTTGACATAATACAAGACTGAGAAGTGACGCTGCACCACGTGCAGTCCTTTTATATTATCATAAATTAGCAATATGATTGGTCCACACATACCTGATAGTTTACAATTGGTCCACACATACATATGATAGTTAACAATCTGCTCAAATACGAATATGCATAAACTACAGATAAATAAACATTAAGATTTCAATGTGAAAAAAAATCTCATTGCACCGTCTAAATTGGGTGAAAACTTAGATTTTTAAATTGCTGTGGTTGGTCCTCGTATGTCATCATGGGATGTTAAACTATTGTGATATGTAATAAGCATTAGAAAAGGTCAGTCATAAAATGCATGAATAAATTGACTAATTTACGAGATCGAGGAGGGCTTATCCAAAGAAATTCAATTTTAAAACGCGCTGTAACAAAACACAAAGTACTGTGACAGTTGTAAGAGGTTTAAAGCAAAGAACGGCACCTGAGTAAGAATGAAACAAATGTCTTTCCGTTTTATTCGTAATGTTTAAACTTAAGACATGATGATACTAGAAGGGTATTGGTGTTCAGGTGTTTAGTATAAAGAGTATCAGTTTGAGAAGAGAGAAGTTGTTGGCTATCTTCATCCCCTCAAGTTATTGCATTCCTTAGAAAATCATGGTTCGAGCTCCAGACATATACACTTGATTTTTCTATACCAGGAGTAATTAACGTATTGATTACGCGTCTATGATACACGAAATCTTTTATGCAATGACTTTCCTGAATAAGACAAAAATAAAAAGCTGTGAAGGATGAACATACAGATGATACATTGGATGTTATCCTAACTGGCGTTTGAAAAATACAATCCTCACATACATTTATTGGCGGACTGCGTTAAATCCGAATACGGCCCTACTAGTATCTGTTACATCAATAGTATTGTGTCATCATCCCTTCCACGTAAACAAGTAATTTAGATTTAACTGACTTTTTGACTTTTTTAATCATTGATATTGATCTCTTTAATCCCATACCAATTAAGGAAGTGGTGAAGATCCCCACAAATAATTTTGCATTATAAGGTTCACACTAAAACTTTGTAAATACCTTTGCATTTTCGACCTTTCGCCTTACTAGATATGTTCGTATACATTGCTAAAAGTAATTCCATATTTATCCAGACTATTTGTCAAGCGTGATGTAAGTGGATTTGTGATGGGTCAAATAGCAACTCTCTGGTCCAAACCTGGACGCAATGAAGTTGGCCATTACGCGTCTCATAGCTTTGTGAGGGCCCCTGGTGAGAAAACCTCGTAAGGATGGAAATCAGCCCATTGCTCCAACATGAAGGCTTAGTCATTGGTGTGCTCTGCTGTATTCTAAACCTGGAAAGGCAGACAACCTGGTTCGTATGAAAGATTCAATCCTCTTTTCAATGGTTTGTTTTAGAAAGTTATTTTCTGAAAAGTTTCTTACACATGACTATTGAGATCGCAGATGCTAGCTGTTCTTCTGATGAACTTACCTCTTCGTCTTTATCCAGCTGATTTAACATGACAATAAGAGGACACTTCCAGTCAAGCACAAGCCTCCAAAAGTCTTCAATCGTTGAAGGAAGAGGTGACTGAGTTGTAATAAATGACGACTCCTTCCTGTAAGACTACAATGAATATGTATTCAATGATGTTAAGGGCAATGTATGCATAACTAAGGTAACAATTCATTGCAACTAATGTAAAGGGGGCGTACAGCTATGGTCAAAGTGTCACAGTGAAAATCAATCAAACCAGTGCGTACATATACGGCACATATCACATTGAAGACTACTGTAAACTGAAGTTTAACAAATGCAATATGTGAGCTAGCATAGGCATTGGTGCAGGCACTGGTGCATGCATTGGTTAGTTAGACTTCAAATACTTTGTTGCCTATCAGCATTTAGCTAAAACATGGCCGTCCAAGTTACAGCTACAAACAGCAATGAAGAGTCTTTAATGAAATTTTAAAACGACTCATGTGAGATGCTATATCAGTGAGGTCACAGTGTTACTGGTCCAATAACAACTCCCTGTTTATGCTTTTGTCATTTTAAATAGTAATGACTGAGGTGCTTACAAAACTTCATTAATTGTTCACCATGCCTGAGTTCTCTTAGATAAAGTTCTAATATTCGAACAATCATAACCGTATTGCCATTGGTATATCAATAATTAATAATACAGTTACAGTTCACGAGGGTGAGGAATTAGAATGCTCAATACTGGAATAATAACTTACCATTACGGAACAAGCATTGATGTAGTTGCTGGAACTGTTCTTGCCTAGACTTTGCAAATAGGGGCGTTTTTTCTCCACTGTATTAAATTATACAATTGAAGAGATTTTGATGAAATTAACTTATAATTAAGAACGTTATCGCAAAGTTTGCACTGGAACACCTAAATCAGTCATTGATGATTGGAGCAACATGAAACGATATTTATAATATTAAATATAATAATTATAACTTAAGTTTAGGAGAGTACTCCGGTTTTCATCCTTAAACCGACCAACTCACTCACCGGTAATTTTCCAGCAATACCTTTGGAGGAAAAAGTTTTAGGGACTCATGTAAACCTTATTGCATTAACGTCACGCTACTTTAGTTTGGAGGCGACCAATGAAGTGCATTACAGATACAGCTTAGATTTCCCACCGGCGTGTAGTAGACCAACGCGCCCATCCCCCGGTGCATAAATCAGTCTCTGCATTTGTTGGTGTAAGTTGCAATGCCAGGTACATGCCTCCAGTAGCGGGCGTACTTTTTGTTCTGTGGCGTCATATGCATAAGATCTATAATCTATTACCACTTTTAATGTTATTTGCCTACCAGGGATAATGTCAGGGAATCTGCATTTTTCAGATTCATTTGCAGCTCTTGAGGAAACTTGCTGTGACATTTGATCCAATTTGGCCAAAAGCTGCGAAGGGAAATTGAGATGCAGCAGTTTCAATATTATCACTTTACAGGTTGTCTCTGATATCATTTTGAACTGAATAATTAAGGACATTGAAACACATATACATGATTTGTTTACCTTTCAACTTCTGATTCATTTTATATTTTATTTTTATTTTCCGAGTACAGTTATGGTCATGGAGAATATGACTTTATTTGGACTTATGTATGAAGTCAAATTCATATCTATCCATAATACTAAAAATATTTCGAGGAAATTGACTTTTCAGAAAAAAGGCCTGGGACCAGTTTGATATTGCAGTCAAATGGTCATCAAAAATGGAAAGTAACAGCAAAGATAAGTTGAAAGCAATATGACAACACTACACATCAAAATAGCACTTTGATAATAATACATAGCAAAATGAAAATTATTCGGCCGTTGGAGTTCTGTGAATTTCTATCTTCTAAGTATTTGCGCTTTACTGTCAGAAAATGTGTTTCTTTCCCTAAACTCACCTTGAATTCTCTGTGGAGTTTTTCACCTTCGCTGTTTACGTCGAATGTTGTGAGTTTCTCAACAGAAATAGAAGTGTTGCCTGCTAAATACACTTCAAGAAGACAGTCATGCAAAAACTTGAATTGTTTCTGAAAATAAAAAAAAACATTATAAAAGCTCTTACCTTGATGTTAAAATATCCTGTCATAGCATTATTGTTTTGCAGTAACATTTTCTCCAATGATTACACTTTCCCAACAAACAGTTGTTGAGGACATGAAGAAGATAAAGAGGACATGAAGAAGATAAAGAGAGAGGTAAAATACAAGTTATGCCAAAATATCATATTTAGCCCGGAATGACAACTAGCATATATTGAAATTCTTATCCCGTATTATATTTGAGAATACACAATTGGTAATCAGTTGTAGATATCTTCTTAAAACATTTTTGTTTAAATACTGTTCACGTTTTTGCCAAAGTGAAAACCTGTTAAGAGGGCAATACCCTGAGTTCCTCTGGACCCCACTTGGGACATACTATGAGACAAATGAGTCAATTTACTTTGTGTAGTAGTATTTTATTGAATACTTACAGCTGTTTGGACCATATTGAATCTGTCTTCTCTCATCTGTGCTACAAACCCAAACACATCAATCTTTTCACTGGTTTCTACAACATCCATCAAGCTGCACAGAGCTATAAAAGTACCGGTTCTGCCAACGCCAGCACTAAAAAAGAAGCACAACGGAAATGGATGTTTTGTAATTGTCAAAAGAAATGATTTAAGTCTCTTCCTTTTGACTTCAAACCATAACATAATTCAGGAACCTTTTCACAAATATTTAAAGACACTCTAATCTCACCCCAGACAGTAAACATTTTCCCAACAAAGTTAACTTTAGGCTCCTCCTCCAATTTAAACAGAACTTCCTGTCATAGTACTGTACACCTCTTAGACAGGCACATTCGCCTGCACTGAGTTTAATAAATTGTTGACCAACCAGAGTGAAACTGTATCGTTTGAATGAATGTCAATCAAAGGGGAGTTATCAACTGTATTTGGACCTCTGGCGATAGTCCTTTTTATGTTTGGTCAGTTAGTTGCAAGCAACTTTTTGTTTGGGGGATGCCATGTCTCCTTTAACCATTTGGGGATCTATATTGATCCAAAAACTAAGTATTAACAGTCGCATACATGAATTATATTATGAATTCCTAATTGTATTCATGTGCAGAAATCCCAGGGAAACTTTTGAAAAGTGGTAAGTTCTAAGTAATATTTGCAGCTGTGTCAGAAATTTTACGTAAGTGCAAAGGTTTCCTTTAATAACAATAAATTTATAGCTGAGTTTTTGCAAGGTCGAGCAATTAATTTTTCAAATCAGTTGGTTGTTGAAACATGAGGGTTTGTTATTGCTCTCGATATTTATTCAGGGCTGTCATGATACAGCAGATTGGCATCGCTGACGAAAGTATCGCGATACATGGTTGGATCGCGATATTACCCAATGAAAATTGAACCCGTGAATACTTTCAAATGAGACCCTTACTACATTTCAAACTCTTCATTGCCTGATTATTTTCGTAACTTTTCCATTTATTTTTGCAAAATGACATGTATTTTTAAGCATGAACAGCTGCGATAAATGCTTAAGAATATCGTTACAATACAATGCATTTGTTTGCTTCTACTTTCTTCTTTTTTGATATCGCGATACTAAAACGATGTCCAGTATCGTACCTAGTATTAGGATTATCGATGAATCGCACGTGATTTGATTTTGGGGTAGTGTAGGTGGTATAAATGAGTAACAGCCTCCGCTGCACCCGGGCCCGTAGCCAGCTTCATATTTTTAGGGGGGCAAGTGTTGCGATGGGGGGGGCAAATGTTGTGATTGGTGGGCATAAAATATTCCACCACACTAATTATTATGCAGTTTCAATTTTCATCTGGGGCAGAAATATTTTTGCGGGGGCATTGCCCCGAAATGCAACCCCCCCGTGGCTACGGGCCGGGCGACACCGTTTCTGGCTTAACCCTCACAACTAACTCATCTCCTTTACCTACCTACACAATTCAATCTTTACCTATTGCCATTTGAAGGTTAACGTAGGTTGGTATGTGATGAAGGAGCACCTTTGATATTACCAAAGGGTTTGCAGATTTAAAATCGACACATCAACTTCAGCATAAGCTAGCACAAGCTCGAAACTTAGCTTTTGTAAAGTGTAAGTGTAGTTACCCCCGGGAGTAAGAATTTATTTTACCTGCAGTGAACAAGGAGGGGAGCTGTTGCATGTTTTCTGTCTATCTTGACCCTTTTTGCAAACTCAATAAGTACAGATGGTTGGTCGGGAATGTCCTTATCAGGCCAAGTCTTGTAATGCCAATTTCGAACTTGGTGAGTTTTATCCACCTGGGAAAATATTGTTGAAATGACTTTGTAATAACCCAGAGTTACATCATTCAACCTTCAACTCACTTGTACAAAAAATTCCTTTAACAAGTATTTGTTGAACAACATGCTAACGTCAGTTCTGTCTTCTGGATAAGAATTGTAGAATATAAACATGTTTTTAGTACAATCCTGAGCGAGTTTGAGTCATGAAACAACTTTCTCATGTTTGTGAAATATATACTTACAACTGTAATGAGATATTGCCTTATTTCAAAGTTAGCATACTCGTCGGAATTTTGCCACGTAACTTTCATCGTGCCAAATGCAGTTGTTTCCCCGACAGAGGAAGGCCAATAGCAGAAGCATCGATCCTGTTACAATAGAGAAAAGTCGATAACGGGACAATGGGAACCCAGGAAGAAAATTTTGACAATGGGATATTTAATTGGAGTACAATGCAAAATGCATTTCATATTCAGTAAGAGCTTTATACTTGCTCTCTTGATACAGAAAAAGATCGGTCAATGGCAGATTGGCAACGTTCGGATTTTGTTTTAATTGTTTCATTACCTTTCCATTTTCAACAAGGTTGGTCAACATAACAACACTGGATACTTTTTCCATCCACACCATCCTCCAGAAATCTTCAACAGAAGCTTTGTTAGGACCTATAAGAAATACAAAATCCCAAAAAAGAGCATGGATCTTTGCCATGTTAATACTTTTGCAGACACATATAAAGCTCTTATAAAGGAATTAGCGAGGGCGTGGATCCACCTCCAAAGATGGGGATTTTTCACCACTTGCGAATCACCGTCCTGGGGGAAGGTTCCCCTCCCCCTCCCTCACGGAAGGTGGGCTAGATGCAAAATGGTGCTATATTTTGTGCTAAATTTGAATTGAATTTATCACCAAGAATTTCTACTTTTTTAGGAAGTTTTTATCATTTTGCTTGCTTAAGTGAATTTTTTGTCAGTCCTTGAGGTAAATCAGACATGCACTGCGTGAAGTAAGATAACAGTTAATTGTTAGACTGATAGAATTGATACTAATAGCAATCTCTTCATTACATCACTGTGGTACACCTTGTCCCTGCAGTTGGCAAACACATTTCTACGGTTGCATGGTAGTCAACAAAGCTTTCCAATATTTTCTTTAACTTTACTAGCATTAGTAAATTTTGGTAGTTTTAGTAAATAACACAAGTGGAATTTGTGACACACAGAACCGACGCCAAACTACGGGGACATCAGAGCCGTTATTGACGTCGGCGATAGCAATTCGTGGAGGGATTTACGACGTTGTCACTTATTTCGAGTAATGGGCAAAGACTGCAAACATGGAAGTAGGGGCACCCCCTCCCCCTTTGATAAAAGGAAATTGGAAGGTGCTTATATGTCAAATGGTGCCATATTTGAGAACAATTTAAATTTTAAAATGTAGTGTCAATTCGGAATCTATGTTACATTATTTATACCTTTTACGTAAAAAGTTTGGATCCTGTCATCGTCATGTCTCAATCCAGGATCATTTTTCGTATTGGCTGATGTTCGATAAATATCGTCAAAACGGACGAACAGGAAAAATTCCATAAAAAGTCATCCCTTTTGGCGGTGCACAACCTAACAATTACCACGTTATTTTTTCATATCTGCTTAGATACTTAAGTTGACTTATTGAAAAGCAGTTGTAAATACTATCTAAGTGTGCTTGAAAATATTGATTTGCGAGATCATTTAGCTACAAGCTGTCCTGTTTGCACTGATTGAATGTCACAATCCATTCCCTTTTGGCTACTCCTACTACGATCAAATCTTTCTATATTTGTACCTAAGCTTGATCGTTACTATCATACACTGTACTTGTTGAATTCTTTTATTGATATTCTATATTTTAACTCCTAATTCATCACAGTTTTAGTTTTCATCATTTTTTATAAAGTGGGGGGGGGGCCTTTTAGAGATGTCCCCCTATGATGCACGCCCATGATAAAAACCACAACCCGCGAAGATTGTCATAATCATACATTCCATTCAGACACTTCTCTGATTGGCTGATGGTATTGTATGGTATCAATTATATATTCTTTGTTTAGGTTACAGATAAGCCAGGTTAGCCAGTCACAAAAATTTTTCCGAGCCAGTGCGCATTAGCCCGGAAAAAGGTAGCTTGTTAATGATGTTTTTTTATGTTGAATAAAATGTACTTCATCACTTAGCAATCATTGTCAGTGATAGACTTTCATCTTTAAACATTTCTTACCTCTGAACGTTTTACTGTTCTGCTAACTTTATATCTATTTCTATTGTGCTATGTGCAACTTCACTTTATATTATGCCGTATATTTCTTCCGTTTAATTTATTCTAAGCTTGCAATTACCTCTCAGGGGATACAATAAAGGTTTACTTGAACTTTGCACTTGACCTTAAAAAGATATTTAGTTTTGAAAGTTACAAAGTAAAAATTTATAGGAGAACACTGCAGCCTTGACCTACCTTGTGCTGCGATGAAACCCACTTCTCCTTCTGAATTCTGTAGGTAAATCATTATTTTAATGGTAAATAAATGGCATCAATATTTTTTTTCAAAATGGACACAACTTTCTAGTCTTAGTCTCAATGGATACAGCAACGGAAGACTGCTTTGATTGCAATTTCCTCTATAGTAAGGCAATGGAATGATATTGAATAAACTAAAGGAAAAATTGGGTTAAATGTTACGTGACCTTAGAGCAATGGTATTCCTACCCTGATTCAAAGAAAAAATTCCAGACCGGACATATAGGGGGCTTTCTCCATTTTTTTCAAATTTAAATCTTACTCCTGTAAAAACCTGTTATCACAATCGGAATACAGGAAACTACCAAGTTATTTTCTTAACTAATCCTAAGGTACCTTTATGTAGTTTGCGTTGTAGTAATCCGAGTGTGGGTCGTTGGGATTCTCTGGTAAAACCACTCTGGAATGATCGTCTGAAAGTTTTTAATAATACAAGTTACTATTGTTACATACGGTATCATTTAAAAGAGTATTAATAATTGAAGTAACTGCATGAAAGAACGGTAGGACATTTTCTAGAAACAATCCTTAAATTTCCATATGACAGAAAAATATTTCATCACATATCATTTCAACATCGTAGCAATACTCTTCCTGCAACTGAAGATATCCCATTTTCATCTTAAGCGATGTTAATGCTTTCATTATGAAATTCTTAACGGTTTCCTAAAGATTACTTCAAGGGATTACGAGTGAGCAAATTGCTGCAAAATATTTTTGTTATTCCTAAAAATGTATTAGGTATTCGACTTTAAAATCCAAGAATAAAATGTTTGAATAGCCTCCATGGTAAATTTCAATTACCTCAAGGAATTCATAAAGAAATATAAACTGCATAATACATGTGTTGATATTTGCAAGAAATGAAAAAGCTCTGTCTCTTTAGTTTTGTCCATTTTAAATAAATCCAAATGGTTTAAATTATTTACTTTGACTGAAGAAATGTGATTTCTTAGAAACGTAACTTTCATTCAAGACACTGGTGTGACTTCATCATTTTCTAAACCTACTTCTTGCAAATAAGAACCTAAAATTACTTAGAAACAAATACACGGCTCTTGTTTCATGTTTTTTAGGTTTTTGCCTTTACATTTTATTTCATTTGTTCGACTCCTGGTTCTATACTTACATGCAATCATATTTTTAAACCTATTTTTCTTCTTGTTTGCTTCTTTAGCTCCAACGTCAGTAGAAAATTCCGGCTCGCTATTAAACATCTGTTACAGGAAGAAATGTATGTAGTAAATGTTACCCATCAATAAAACGCATAACAAAACAGAGAATGGGGTAGGGTTTAATGTCAGCGCATCTATGTCTTCCCAATGAGCTTACTTTTAGCTATTGAGTACGGTCCTTGGTAGTCTCAGTTTTTTGTGGAGATGATGTTACTTTGAGAGCAGTTTTTTTTTCTTGAACAGAAGTTGTGGAAGAAATCCTTAAATGTAAACGAATTTTAAAGGGCCCAATGAAACCTAGTAAACTTGGTCTGAGCGCACCTCTTTATGAGGCGGGGGGGGGGGGAACGTCGAACATCATAAGTTTTTGGGTCAAGGACCAGTTTTCAGTCTACGTTTATACTTTTCTAGATGTATGACATAGAACATCAGCAATATAAAACTAAGTCTTTAAAAAAACACTATAGTGTTGAATATAATCAAATTAGTGTAAAAGTGGTAATGGGTGATTCCCTCGAATCGTAATCAAGTGAAGAAACAATCCAAACAACGTACAGATAAGGAACATTTAGTACAAAAAACAATAGTACTCTCTGACAAGATAAGTAACAAGCAGATCTGTCCTTCGTTGATACCATTGGAGTTCTTTAGAAGTATTTTAAATAAGAATGAAACATCTACCAGAACGTGATAATAACACTGGTATGGTTGTACATTTATTACAAATAAGAATAAAATCCAGTAATCCCATGCGACAATATGACAAAAATGGCATATTCAGTGTAGTTTTACTTACAGTTTGGTCAAATCAGTGATTGACAACAGGTTATTTACTTCGTTTTTTTCAACAAACTGTTAGAGATAATTTTTAGTGGAAGATACAACAAAGAAATACCAGAAACTGTTGTTCCAGTGCTGTAGCTTTTATGTAACTTTCGAAATCCTTTAGTAAAATGGGCACAGGTCTTTCAACATTGGCGTAGACAGCGTCATCATCATCTTCTGGAGGATTTTTTGAGAAAGTGGTTGCATAACCTGGTTCCACGATGTACGCATTGTTAACTACACCTGAGGTAAACAAGAGATATGTGCAATGTGCTAACATATGTCATGAAAGAAAGGACAATGTAATTCAAAACCCGATCTCCAGAGCAAAATACTTACTTTTACATCCACCGTTGTTTCTTTGGTAGGGTGGATCAATTCAATGACAAAGACTCATTGTAGCTCCCAACTTGATAATATCGACATATCAATTTTAAAATTTTCGGCATCCGGGTCAGATTTGAAACCAATCTAGATAGGAGGGACAATGGCCTAGAATCCGGATAAATCTTTTTCAATCAGAATTCGTTCAATCTGATCCATTCAGGATAATTTTTTTATTCAAAACTGTTTGCATAAACGATGGCTATTTTGGGTCAGCTGACCCTCTGATCCGGACGTTTAATTATTAAAAGTCGGTTGCAGAAGATCTGTTAGAATACGTCATTTAAGTAGTTCATCAGAATGTGAAGATTTTAGCAAACTTCCGTGTTTGTCTCAATTTGTTTTCGCTTGAGTTGAGAAATTATACAGCCATTCGGCATTAATACTAAGACCATTTCTATGGCTTCTTCAACTGAGTACCGAGTTTATGAATACAAAAAGGTGATAAATCTGTCTCTTTTTAAAACAGTTTGTGTGCTGATCGATTTTTTTCAGTTCCGTACGAACTGTTTGTAGTACTGTAACACTCAGATCAAAGACAAAATTGCAGAAATATTGGTATAACCCGAATGCGATTTAGAAAGAGAGTATCCTTTGTAGATGTTTGTTAAAAAATTTAAATTAGTTAAACAAGACCGCTCTTATCTCTCTACCTGTGCACATGACGTTACATGTTCAAAGAAACCAAAGTGCTCCTGCTTCAAGGGACACGCAAGTTCACAGTATGTAGACTATGATGTCCCATAATATGAAGATCATCAAGTATTTGAAGTCTACAATTCATACGGTATACATACTGTATGCACCAGGGGGCATGACGGCATTTCCCCCGTTAGAACCTTCACCTCAAGATGCCCCCTCAGCTCCTGAAGTATTGTGCCCTGACGGGAGGAATAGCCTAATACATTAATAATATTTAAAAGCTTTTCATTGAATGATGCATTATGAACCAACATATATCCTGAGAGTAAATTTTTAAACCATAGAATTCCAAAACCGCAGAGCTTCCGGGGGCTTTTCCCGTGTCCCCACAGAATTTGCTCTTAGACCCATGGGAACCCCTAAGCGGGCCAAAATTTTCTTTTGTCCTCCATTTTCCCCCGCATTTAAAATCCTTGTGCCGTCACTGATGTTATATATTGATCATGGAACCTGAACATCTCGCTTTAAGTGACATTTATCATTTGACTATCATATCTTGCCATGACCCATTGCAGTCGTGTCCCTACATACGTGCGGATGATGTCAGAAAAGAGAATTCCTATTTACATCACCATGTTTCAAACCACTAAGTTCAGGACTTATTGTCTTCGGTTAAGAAAAAGTTAGTTTCTCATACTTTTCGTCAGTATTGTTATCAAGTCATTTGGAGTCACAGGGTGTCGACTGTCGAGTCACGTCTAGTCTTATACAATTGAAGTCGAGTCGAGTCATTTAAAGTGTTCCCTTAACTCGAGTCGAATCATTAGTCTTTACAAAGTTTCGAATCACCTCGCCTACCAACATATGCAGGTCGATTCATTCCGAGTCACCTGATCTCCTGAGTCGTGTCACGACGAGTCTCTTATTTTGTTAGTTGGGTCAATGTCTGTTCTTTAACAAGTGATTTAACCCTTTTAACTGCAACAACTTTTGCACTAGGATTTTAAAAAGAATGACCCCTTCGCATCATCGCTGAGGAGAGAGGGATCTAAAAACTAAGAAAACGTTTCAGTAATATTTCCCTTGTTTATGCAGAAATCCTGTAAATAAAACTATAAATAGTTGAAAACACCCACCTGTTACCTAACCAGTGGATATGAAACCCGCACCACACCCTGGTGTAACTGAGCAATGCGAAGATAACGTACTGTCGACATGTGAATGGATGGCATGATAGGCTTATTTTGATCTAGATTCTGTTACTACCTCAGTTGCATCTGGGACTTCAAACATCTAAATAAAAACTCTGTTTGCATGACTCTGATGAACATATTGCTATCAGGGTGTTTTTAATTTTGTGGGGATATGTTGCTTTGAAGTGAGGTTTGCACCGCGAAGAAGGCTGTGACGGTTAGTTCAAAAGAGAAACCAGCTTTCACATCCGCTAAAACTGGTTCTTAAATCAAAACCGTTTTTTTTTTCAAAAATGTACACTGACCTTGCAAACGTCCTGAATACGAGGTCTAGTCATGTTTAGGAAATTTTCGGAAGTTTTATAAAAGTTACGATCGACGAATATCCATACATTTGTTTAAAACGGGTAGCGGATCTTGTAGCGAAAAAAGTGTTAATTGCCTGCAATATAAAATTTGAAGCGGAAATCAAACCTCAATCGGTTATAAACCTGTCTTAGTCAACAACCGGTTTTTCGGTTGTGAGAAAAGTTTGAAACCAAACCAAACCAAACCGAAACGGGTTCTAACCGGTTTTCAAATCAAAAACGGTTTTTGTAAAGAGCCTAACCGATAAGGTCACTCACTTAGCCGTTGTTTGTATCTTTCTGGACATTCCCATAAGATTTACACTGGATTAACAAATCAATACAAAATTGGCTTGTCGTCTTCTACATTTACAGTAAGACTGAGGGGTTTTACTCCATTGCCACAACATTGCTAGTCGTCCGGAAAATACAAAAAAAAGAAGAAAAAAAAAGAAGTAAGAAACCTATTTTCGATGCTTGGTAACCCATATGACAGTATATCTGATAGGTCTAGTGTCGAAATATGGACAACAATCTATATTTGATTGTTTAAGGAACTTCTGGGAATTTTTTATATTGTTGTTACAAAAGTTTGACTTCTACTAAGTCATTTGCGTGTAGTATCTTTTAAAGTAGGATGTTGTATTTTTATGTCAGTTAAACAGTCGTTTCGAATTTAATACCACCTACGCTAAACGTCCTGGCTGCGCAAACCTTCACATCAGACTATTGTCCAGAGCCACCTTGTTAAAGGATTAAGTGACTTATATGATGTGCCTCGTGGAGTATTCAAATTCCGAGACTCGAATCGAGTAAGAATCTGAAAGTTTATTAGGTGATGACTGCAGTCAAGTGCAGTTCTGTGCAATTGATAACTTGAGTCGAGTCTCTTGAAGTTTGAAAATCGAGATTCGAGTCAGACCCAAGTCAAGCCATTGTCTAGAGTCATTACAACACCGCGACTGCATTGTAAGTAAGATTAGAGATTAATATAATATTTGTCAATTATGAACGAGGAAACAAGGAAGTTTTTCATACCTGTATAGTCTTCCTTCTGACTCTTAGGTTTGCTCTTACCGTCTCGTCTCATCCTTAAAGTAAACAAAATAAGATCAGTTTTTCGTTTAAGCAGCCGATTGTATTAATCAATCTTAAAGGGTATCTTATGTCTAAAATTTCAAAAACATGTGACACAACTTCGACTACGATATTCAAATGGTCCAACTGTCATCTTTACAGGATATTCCTTAGCTGAGATTTAAAATGTTAAAGCCTATTTGCTCAATTTAAAATGCTAGATTGCGCAATAGTTTGTCATGTTATTCTTGTACTAAAAAAATTACCGCCTTCGATTTTCTTTAGTTTTTTTCGAAAGCCGCTGCATCTTGTGCCAACATGTTATCACTGACTTGCAATTAAAGGTTGACTGGTCTACACAAACCTTCTCTATATATAATCTCCAAGTAAAGAGTAAATCTTTTTCTACAACTTCTACAACTTCTAAATTTTTCTATAACACACACACATTGGGCAGAATTAAATTATTTCCTAATGTTTGTTCTATGTGAAAGTTTGGATCTCTCCTTCTCCCCAGTTTGGACTCGAACTTGTGCCGTAAGCTTTGGGATTTCTCAGATAAATCATGTGGCGTAAATTATGAAAAGGAATTATGAAATGAAGAGGAAGTATTTACCAAAAGATAATCAAAATTATCACGAGTACTATTAGCAGCGAAAAGCCTATGGTGGATCCTACAATTGCACCCACGTTGACACCTAAGTCTGAAAATTTTGAAAAAGAAGAGTTGTTATTCACATGGAGTACAAATAGATAAGCTCTTCTCTTTGAAGAGACGTGTTGGTACATGGATTATGCCAAACTAATTTCATCGTGTGATAAAGTGAAGTCGACGTTGAGTTTAATGCAATGTATGTCTAAAATGATTCTTTTCCATGGTTGCAATGAATTATCAAGCGTCCTATTGATCTGATAATAATCTTGTAAGGCATTATTCGAAAATAGTCCAAATTTTTACTTCAACTGAAGATTTAAGCACAAACAGAGCCAAAAATGTATTTTAGAAGAATAATTGCACCATTGTGAGTACGGTATGATCATCATGTTGACATACTGTGACAAGAGGGGTTAGTTACTTACATTATAAAACTTAGAATATTCGTTACATGAAGATGGCCGTGGCCTTCCAAATTTGAGGATGTTACTGATGTGAATGTATTCTGAATGTCCTGTTCAGCTGGTATAACTATGATATCTCTTTCGTCTTTAACAAAACATATCTGATAGAGGGGAGATTGATGGTTGTATTTTCATGTGACAAAAAAAGACCTTTGGTTTATCATATATTAACAGCTTTACCTGGAACAAGATGTTTGACTGGGTCACTTCTGCCACTCTCCCCACCTTCTGTTAGTAGAGTCATTTCAAAGTTATATTCCTCCCCTCTCTCCAAGTCCTCGATAATGTAGGAAGTAGCAGACGGGTCGGTCACTTCCACTATACTTTCATCATTTGAAGAAACTTGCGTTGACGAATAATAA
Source organism: Holothuria glaberrima (assembly GCA_009936505.3). NCBI lineage: Eukaryota > Metazoa > Echinodermata > Holothuroidea > Aspidochirotida > Holothuriidae > Holothuria > Holothuria glaberrima. The sequence continues at coordinate 29,770 of WURT03193998.1, forward strand.
ATGTTAAATTGAAGCACGCCTTCGCTACATCTAATTTGGTCATCAGGTGGCAACTGCAAAAAAAAAAAAACAAACAAACAAACAAAAACAAAAACAAAAAAAAACAAAAAAAAAATTCAATCTGTTTGGTTGAAGAATTTCTTCTTATTAGCAGAATGATTACCAAAACAGTAATGTTGAACGCTACATTCACTATGGGTTGTGTTTTCTTTATAGGCACCATACCGACATTGAATATAAATGATAACTAACATATCGTATTTCTTGCCAGTGCTGGTATCGAGTCACTTCATATTGAGTCTCGAGTTACCTAGGGTCACAGGGTATCGAGTCTCTAGTCATGTCGAGTCATTAACAACATAATTGGATTTGAGTCAAGCTGAGACTTTCCTAAGCTAGAGAGGAGTCATTTAGAATCTTTGCAAAGATCCGAGTCACCTCTAGCTTGTCCCAATGTAATCTATGGAGTCATTGCGAGTCACCCAATTTTGATTCACTCCGAAATTTCGCAGGTTGGTTCAGTTCAAAACACTGGTGCAGTTAAAGTTATAATGGACACAAGTAGATGTGGGGCTCGTGTCCAAGTTAGGAACAAATCCGAACTGTAAGTGTATAAAATGTTTCTGTTGATAAAACCTCGTTTAAGTTCTAATAATGCATTAGCTGCTGGTGACGGTAAACGTAATGGACAACATTGCACTCTTTCAATGTGTTAGGTAAGTCCATATGCTAGCACAAAAGTTTTGAAAAGTCAGGCATCCATTTCTTAAATTCAAATTCGGCAAGGTTTATTAGATAACAGTTTCTGCTTTAAGAAGAGAGTTCTTCTGTCGGGATGTGACTCGGATCGAAAAGATAAAGACTAGATTCATTTCAAGTCTGGTGGGTAAGGACCGAAATTTAGTCGCGTCTCTAAGTTCCGAGACTCCAGTCATGGTGATTCTTTGAACTTTGTTAAATGATGACTCGAGTTTCGTCAAGGTTTTGACAATAGTGGCTGAGTCGAGTGGGGTCTTTTGAGTTTTGGACTTGAGTCAGGCTCCATTCTACATAATCTAGATTCGAGTCGGACTAGCGTCACGTCATTGACTCGAGTCATTTCAACACTGGTTTTCGATTCACTAGTTCGGGGGAACAAATATATATATATATATAGGAATTAATTTTTTACTTGACTTTATCCTTGACTTTTATCTTAAAACCTGATTTTTGACAAATTGTAAGCTATGATAATTATTTAATTGCAACACATATTTGTCTGCAACAAGCTGTCTTCAAGGAAGTTCATATACTACCCTCCTTATGTTTCAATTTAATGTGAGAAGAAACATCAAACCTTCCACGATATATTCACAAGTCCTTGGTTTTCACCAGCAATATTAGCAACTACATCTTGTGGGCTGGATATTGGAACTATAAATTTGGAAAAGAGCATTTCATTTCTTGAAAATTTTTGTAATTGCAAAGAGCAAACGTAAATAAAATAAATAAAAAAATTAAGAAGTAAATAAATAACTGAATAAATAACTAATTAACTAACTAACCAACCAACCAACCGACCAACCAACCAACCAACCAACCAACCAACCAACCAACCAACCAACCAAC
>WURT03193998.1:31477-49062 GCA_009936505.3 Holothuria glaberrima
TTAACTAACTAACCAACCAACCAACCGACCAACCAACCAACCAACCAACCAACCAACCAACCAACCAACCAACCAACTAACTAAATAAATAATGTGAAAATACACAGTGAAATCAGGGCCTTTTTTAACATGTATACTGGGGGCCATGGTCCCCCAGTCCCATGCACAGCCCTCAGTCAGCTCATTTGCCCCCCCCCCGTATGGTCCCTTTTTTGGGAAATTTTGTTTTCAAATGATTAAAATTGCCCAATTTTAAGTACATGCCGTTCAATGGTGACATTCCGCTTACTCTCAGTGGCGGCACCAAGGAGGGCATTGGGGGAACGTGCCCCCAGTCAGAGCCTTTGCCCCGGCACTCAGATGTCCCACCCCCATCCAGCTAACATATAGTTGCCTGACAGTAGAAATAGCCTAATATTTTAAAATTATTTGGAGTATTTGTTTAAGAGGATGCATTTTAAACCAAAATAGATCTTTAGTGAGACTTGAATTTTTCACCCAGAAATATGCTAAAACGTCTGAGCTCCCGGGGGCTTCGACCCCTGGACCTCCACCAGGAGCCCTAAAGCAGGCCCCGGACTCCAACCACTTAATATTATGGTGGCCTGAGTAGAGGAATAATCTTATACACTAAAATTATTGGGAATTTTTCATTTGATGACTGCACTATGATGGACCAAAATACACTTACCCTGAGACTGTATTTTCCACTCAGAAATATGCTTTACCTCAGAGCTTCCGGGGGCTTGGCCAAACCAAATGATCTTTGACCTCCACCAACCATAAGGAAATAATTTCTCCTAATATGAGAAATTTTTTACGAAATTTGAAAAGTGTCAGTCATTGCTATCTTGAAAAATCACGTTTACAAGGTTTTTTCAGTTTTTGACCTCTGGTGAACACAAATGACTTTTGACCTCCAACAAAATGATAGGATTTTTCCTTTTAACATGGCAAACATATATTCCAAACATCAAAAGTGTCGGTCATTACTACCTTGAGATATCGTGTTTACAGGGTTTTCGCTTGTTGACCTGTGGGTAACGTCAAATGTCCTTTGACCTCCACTAAAAAACTGTAGGGTTCTGTCTCTTAACATGACAAAACTATACGTTAAATAAGAAAAAAGTCGGTCATTGCTATCTTTAGATATCGTGTTTACAAGATGTTTGCTTGTTGACCTTTGTTTACCTCAAATGACCTTTGAGCTTCACTAAAAAAACAAAAGGGATCCCTCTCTTAACATGACAAAACTATATGTTAAATATGAAAAGTGTCAGTCACTGCTATCTTGAGAAATCACGTTTACATGGTTTTCAGTTTTTGACTTTGGTGACCTCAAATAACTTTTGACCCCCAAACAAAATGTCGGTCTTTGCTTCCTTCAGATATCGTGTTTAAAAGCTAAGCGTCACATACACCCATATACACACTCACCACATCACCATCGCAAAGATTCCTTGCCTGCCTTCGGCAAGGAATCAACCGCACTGATAAGGGTAATGAAAGGAAACAGAAATACTTAAAATATTATTCCTAATTTTTTTAGAACTGATTTCTGTTCTTCGACGTAATCGCTTTTGCTAAGGTTGAAACTAATGCACATGAGCTGCATAAAAAGTTCACCCAAAATCAGTAAAACACCGCAGGCCAAACTTTCTATTCACATTCAATTAACTAACCTCGTTTTTTTAAATTGCATCCTTATCAAATAGTTAAGCCTTCTCTCATAATTTCTGGTTCAGGTTATTAAAGTAGGCTCGATCATACATAGCACGAAGGGTAGACGAGGAAATTGGGTGGGAGAAGAAAAATTGAGGCTTACGAAAAAAGATTTTATATTGGATTCTCTGACAGGCTGGGCAACTTCAGAACATTGTCTTAGTAATAAACATTCTGCTCTTTAAAATTTTGGCTAACTTACGAACACATGTTGTTTTTTGTTCTGTAAGCGGTGGACTCTTTAGTCCTTCACCCCCATGGCCTTCTCTTACAGCTGCTACACTGATATCATAAAGTGTTTCTGGCAGAAGGTCTTCCACAATCCCGGAGTATTCATTCTTCCCATCGATTACATCGTACGGAATAGGATCACTCCATTCCTCTGGCAAGTCTTCAGATAATTTGTGATATAAATTGTAAGAAACGATTGGGGGAGTTCCCGTATCACGTAATTCATCCCATGCTGCCCAACGTACTGTTATTGAAGTCGAAGTGCTATCAGCGAATTCAGGCGATATAGAAAGGTGAGGAAGAACTGTTAAGAACAAAGCGCAACCCTTTTATTAAGCATACGATTCTGTGGATCATACTATGCATCTTAGCAGAACGCCATGGAAAAAATTCTAGTTGCAATCTTCAGGTAAAGTTAACGACCAATTATTAAAGTTATCATTCTTTTTTCAAAATTATTTTTTCATCTTTACAAAAAGATTAGTGATTTTTTTTACTCATCAAGCTGTGCACTGTACCAGTGCCTAAGAACGTGTCGTCCACATTTTGAGCATTACACCACTTTCCACTAAGGCTATTGGGTATCAGCCTGCGTCTTTAAAAGTTTAAACTTTACCAGTGAAGTATCTTCAATCAAAAAAGAGTGAAGACTTGCAGATTTTGGAGCACGAGAGATGAACAACCTTTCATATTCTCTGCCACTTATCCCATCTGAAAAAACAGTCATCTCTCACTACAGGAATGAAATTTTTCAAACGAGAAAGACAAAATGACAATTATGTTATGACGTTAGAGGTTTACTCCATTTTTAAACTTCATGATATTCTTTGTGACTGTTTATACATATGAAATATTGTTTCTGAAATGTATATGCTGATAATTGCAGTTTTTAAGTAATATTAAAAAACACGTTAAGATATGAAATGTTTTCTTTAGAAGCTGAGCCATCTTCGCAGGCAAAATCACTGGCCAATTGTTAAAATAAAAAATCCAAAACCTTCCAGGGAAATTGATTTATGCAAACTCTTGGGAGGGGAAAGAGGAGCGGGATGAAACTTCTGCCTCCCTGGGTCGTATGCCTCGGGAAACAAATTCTCGTAGATAATGGTGGTTCGTGAGAAAACATTTAAATTCGGTGATTCGAATTTCTCTCTCTCTCGTCTTAGGTTTACCCCAACATTATCATATTTGTTAGGTTGTTGTCCATAGCAACCAGAGGAATAAAGAGAGTAAACCGAATATCGACCACTTTTTAAGATAGAAAATTAATTAGCAAAATTAAATTACATTTTTAATCGTTTTTAATTTTTCAAATACAGTACCTGCCCAAGAAAATTTTTCAAACAGACAGATGTGATTTCTTCACTTTCTAGGATTTATGAAACAAGGTCCTTCTTGAGTCTTATTTATCCCGTCAAGGTGGTAAGATAGACTGACAGGTAAATGTTTGGCTATTTTTGAACATCTTAAGCATTAACAAAATAATGTAATTTATTGTCCCAAGCAAATATTTTCATTAAAATTGAAAAGAAAACTTGTGTCTCTTTAAAAAAAGTGTCAACTCCCTACAAGATGTTGTATAGTACTTGGATGTTTGGATGTCATCATTTTCAAAAGTTAAATAGCGATAAGTCTTTCATTACATGACAGAAAATTCAAATGGATTCAAGTATACTGATTATGTGTAGATATGTGTAAATTTTCACTTACTTGGAAGAAGATGTTGAACTTTATTACTTCTTCTGCTTTCACCTCCTTCTGTAGTCAGTGTCATTTCGAAAACATACTCCTCTCCTACCTCCAGGCCGTAGATGATGAATGATGTTGCCGAGTTACTTATTTCTTCCACGATTTCATCATTTGGTGAGAGTGATGTTGATGAGTAGTAAAGTTTAAACACCATTATCCCACTTCTACATCTTATGTCATCATTAGATGGGTGCTGTGAAAGAATGTTACGTTTAGTCAGGTTTTTGCAAAGTGTTGAATTGGTCAATAAAATCTTAAAAATGTTATTTTTAGCAGATTGTGGTTCCGTACTCAAAAATCTTAATGGAAGTTGGCTTATGCAAATTGATGTTAAATCATATAAAAATCATTAGCAATCAGTTACAATTGTTCGGTGATTTATTCAAATAGCTACATTAGTAATGTTTCAGACAAGATGTTTGGTAATATGTTAATCTTTGTGATTTTACAAAATGTTTCACTTTTTGTACAGGGACCGCGATGCTAACGAAATACAACAGACCCAGTCCAATATAAAGTTTTTGGAAAAGTCCACAATAGCAAACGACAGACAGACAATAAAGACATGATCTATTACAAAACAGGGGCTGATCTAGGGGGGCCGACCCGGCCCCGGCCCCACTTTTTAAAAATGAAAATAAAATGAAAGGGAAAAAGAGAGAAAAAACGGAAAGGAGAAGAGATAGAAAGAAGGACAGAGAGTAGAGTGATAGAGAATGAAGCTGCAATTAACAACCTTGAAACATGGGAGCCATAGAGCACAGCAGATCAGTTTGAATGTCGATTGGGACAATTCACACGCATGCTATCTTTCTACACATGATTGTGTTGCCACGTCTTGACTTGTTTGTCAAAATCTAGCTTTGTTTGTTCGACAGAAATGGAGGGCCGCCGACCTATTAAACTGTTAGAATCCAACCACGCTCCTTTTTTTCACTAACGAACTTATGGCTGTCTTTTCCCAATTTTGAGTTTTAATATGAGAGACCATGCTCCATTCGCAAGTTCGAGGCCGACTTTAAACCTATTCTAACCCCAGCCTTGATTTTGAAACGTTTTTGTGGAATTTTAAAAATACAAAATATCGGAGAGGGAAAAACTTAGGCAGCCCAATCGTCAAACGACTGCGAACCACTACAGCAAGCGTTAGCCGGGGAGCCGCGAACTAACTACTGAACTTTTCAAGTTTCGACCAGTTAGCTGTTCTTATGCTGAGAAGCCCGGCTAAGGAGGTGAAATGTTTTGAAATCCTTTCTGTCAGATTCAACAGTAGTATAGATCGGTAATTGCACCACCGGCACCAAGACGAGCCTACAATAACACTGATGTATGTCTACATGCCACACAACGTTATATCATCCTCACAATCCATACATTTGCATGTAGGCACAGTTACGGTCCCCCTTCCGTCTTCTCTCCCTTTCCGCCTAACTTGCGTAGCGTGATAATTCGTCACTGCACGCTTTAGCTAATCAGAAATAATTTGATAAAACGGCTGGCCATAAATTTGGTTGATCGAGTGTCCAACAAGTAGGCTACTAAAAATTGCCCCCCTCCAGGGATCCCCGATAGTGTGGTAATTTACACAGTACTAATAATGTACTGTTTAACGCCTCTGAGGGATAAGTTAACAATTCCATGCATGTCTCCCAGTTAGACAAACTATATCGTAATTGATATCAACTGTTCGGTATATGTTGCGCTAACGCGCCCTCCAGCCATTAATAAAATCCTTTTCAGCATATAAAACGCACATTTACGCCCACATTTCAATCATGGGTGTGGATCATGGGGGGACGGGGGACGTGCCCCTTCACTTTTTTGGAAGGGGGACATGGCCAAACAGCCCACCACTTTTTCAAAAAAGATGAAAACTAACATTGTATACAACATAGACTACGAATTGACACTACATTTTAAATGCTAAACTGCCCCCAAATATGGCACCATTTGCCACCTAGACACTTTCCAATTTCATTTTTTCCAATTTCCTTTTTTTAAAGGGGAGAAGGACACCCCCTCCCCTTAGACCCAACCCCAGGACGGCGAGATTAAAACCGGCTAGTCAGGGTTGCCAAAATAATGGGAACTATGCTAAATCCAATCCCCCTTGTAAAAACATTGTACAATGCGCTTGGTTTCGTATATTTTTTTCGAAATATTTTTCACCTTTGCCAAGGTTCTATAAAAATGAATACGTCTCGCTTTTTTCAATTTCTTTTCTTAAAAAAAGTACCTAAAATTTGGAGGATAAGAACACCTCATAATATGAAAAGGATTGCATCATTTCTCGTCTCAGGCCTCTGCCGACGGCGATTCGCAAATGTTGAAAAGTCCCCCTACCTTTCGAGATGGATCCACACTCATGATGTTAATGCAAGGTACCTTGGTCCTGGCATCAAGTCGAACTAAGGTATGCGTCACAAATTTCTCAAGGAAGTTCCTCAATATTCACCATGTTGTAGTACATGACTACGAAAGATCTGATTAGACGCCTTACACAGGATGCATTATAGTAAGGCACTGTACCTATGATAACTGTCTTCTGTTAATAACTTGTGGAAAAATTAATGTGTTGAGAGTTGAGACATGAAATTATATGAAGCAGGAAATGCAAAAATAAGACATGGGAAGTGCTATTTCCGGCGATCTGGGAGGTCTATTTTGTCAAACATTTTCTTGTACGCTTCGCGCCACCCGATGATGGAGCTCCGCTTAGATGGTATAGTGCCATCAATCATAGGTCGAACAATTTCCCCTCCACCCTTTTTCATGAATCCTGTATCCGCCCCTGAAAAAATATGCCTACAAGTGAGTACATATAACAGATAAACTTCCTGCTGGGTCGTTACGCCACTTAAACTAACAAAACTGTAAAAGAAGTTTGCTATATTCCATGTTTGGTGGAAAATCTCCTTTTATGTTTAATTGGTACTAGTGCGAGCTAATAGACTACCTGAGACAGTTGACGTTGGTTACTCCTAGCAATAACAATTATGAAAATTTCATACCTCCCAAGATATTTCAACGAGTTGCTGCTTATCACCAGCGACGTTGGCTGTTACATTCTGTGGGCCATCTAAGGGAACTGAAGGAAAAATCAGAGAATCAATTTGCTTTCGAGATAAGTAGATCAAGTGTAATGTGTTAAAAACGTTTGAAAGACTCGTTCACATAAGCTCGGCCAGGATGCATCTAACACAAACCGATGGAGAACCAACTTATTAAAGAGTTGTTTTCACATTCTAATGAGTTGTATTCGTCTACATGCTTTACCTGCACATATGGTTTTGACTTCAAGTGGTGGACTCAATGGACCTTCTCCTCCTTCACCTTCTCTTACAGCTGCCACACTGAATAAGTAATTTACACCTGGAAGGAGGTCGATGAAGATGTATTCTAAAGGCTCATTTGGTGATAGGCCACCTCCTGTTGTCCAATTGGCATTTTCAACTTTGTAATATGTAATGTATCCAACTAGAGGAGGATCACCATCATCGGTATTTTCATTCCATGCTGTCCACATAATGGTTACTGTGGTATTACTTGTGCTTTTTTCAGTTGGGGTATTCTTCAGTTCCGGTAGTTCTTAAGTAAATCAGAATGAGGAAAACCTTTTAAATTTTTAAAGTTTTAATGTCTAATCCTTTCATAATGTTAAACAGTTCATGATTTGGAACAGGAAATCATGTGCATTGTCGTATAACATAAAAAATATTTTAGATACCCATTTTCTTTCTGGAGTATTTTGGTACGCTGAAGCATATACTGCTACACATATGGTTGGTAAGGGACCATATAGCTTGAAAATGGGTGCATCGTAGGAAAAGGCGAAGCAGGAATTCTTCCGGGTAAACGTTTGCGAGGGGCAGATAGACATTTAGTACTTGTAAGGTTTGAATACAAACGCCACTATTCTATCCAAAGTATCAAACATGTGAGCAAACTGGCAAATTCTGCCACTTACAAAGGATAACTTGAGCGTCGTTACATGACGAGCTCGTTATTAGGCCGTGATAAAAGTTCCATTCAATCGTAACATAAATCTGAGTCCCTTGACCCCAGACGAAGAGTCGTTTAATCACGACGATCACGAGCTCGTTATACAATCACGATACGAAAGGCAAGTGCCTCGTCATCTTAATAATGTATCCTTGTAACTGTGAACTTTGAGACAAGAACGCATACAAGGTTTTCTTTACTTAGTTGATACACTGATTATTATGAGTGGACGTAGGTTCAGATTTAGTTGAGAGCTTTTCAAATCTTACATTATACAACGCTGAAATTTTTATATAAAGTATAATAGGTTTTATTAGAAATCACTGGTAGGAACATCCTTATCTTAAATTTTCAACCATAGTGGACATTTTCAGAATATTTATCTTAACATCCGTTTTGGAAAAACTATATAACCACGGTGAAAGAGCACTCTAAAAACACTTTGGTCAAATTGACCAATGACTGGGTCAACTATGCACCGAACCAAAATTGGTCATATAGATTGACTAAACTATGGCCAAATTTGACCACTTATTGGTCAGATTTTGCCAAAGAGTGGTCAAATTTGACCATAGTTTAGTCAAACTATTTGACCAATTTGGTTCGGTGCATAGTTGACCCAGTCATTGGTCAATTTGACCAAAGTGTGATTAGAGTGAGGTATCAATGTTAATACGTGCTAAAATTATCGTTAAGAGGAGAAGGTAAATATCCAGGTTTTCAAAAAATAAGAAGTGATGATTTATTTAAAGGTTTTTCACCTTCACAAAAACTGATCGATGGTGAAGATGGTGAAACCCTTTCAAAGAAAGCTAAATGCAACGAAAGACATTCAAATCATCACTACTTTATAATCTCAGTCTCCTCTTCATCTATGATGCTCACAGATCATTTAGATGTTATTATGACTTTTGAATTCAGTACTTCGGGATCATCCTGTAATATAGAGGTCTTTATCTAAATGCATTGGACTACTACGTTTCAGTGATGTAGCAGTCAATCTGATCACGAGCACAGACATTGATAACCCATCATATATCGGAGCTTGTAATTTGCCCTTGTTTTTCTCTGGTGATCATTACTAACAGCATAACATATTTTATCCGACTGGATCCTCAAACCATTGGTGTAGATTCGAGTAATGAAATGACACTGTCAACCCAATGTAATTTGTCTTATTCCTCCACTCAAAATGATTAACCGGGTACCTAAAGACACATGCATGACATAAATAAGGTAACTTTACAAAATAGCATCACGTGAATTAAATTTCAACCTTATTAACGGTGACTACGAATTCACCCCCGTCATAATGTACAGATTTTCTTCACTCTAATTATTACAGTCCTTTTCTAAAACATGAAACAACTTTAAACGGTATCCATGATAACTTTGAGATTCGAACGCAGTTGCAGATGTAGATTAAAATAATTTAACTTAAAAATAAGTTAGACAAGTGAAAAATCTCTGGTCATCACACATCACCTTCTAAGCCTTATATAAGCTGTTAAAGCCAAATTCAGAGTGTGAAAATCGAAAGGAAAAAATTCAGGAGTCTTAAGATATCAGTACAGAGTCGTGCATCCTTCTGTGCAAGAAAACGTGTTAGACACTTTGTTGTGTCCTAATGCTTTATTAAGTCAATTGCCTATGCCATCATACGTATTGCTCATCCCTTGCATTGTTCCTTGTCTTGAAACAATGTTTATAGGAGTCAATAATAGTGATACTGCACAGTTTCACTTACCATACAAGTCGACATTGACTGGTAAAACTGCCACGTCATTTTTGTCGCGTAACTGACAGTATAATTCAACATCTTGCTCCAGACCTTCGACCGTAAATAAATTCGTTTTTGTTGTTTCTGTACTATATGTCTCAATGAGAGCTATGTCGTTGTTGTCAAGGTCGTCACTACTTCTTGAAAGAACTAAATCTAAATTCTTCAGGTTTCCGCCTGGTCCCTGTACTGCCGTGCAGTTGACTGGGACAGGGATACTCGGATTAACCTTTGTGTAAGTTGCTTTTTCTAGACCTGTAAAAGAAGAGGGGAAATTCAGCAATAGAAATGAAAACAATTTACAGGCCATCTGAATTTCTAACTAACATTTTATGCTGAATGTTGCTTTAAAAGCGTTCTGATGAACAACTTTTCGACTCCTTGATGAAATATATTCTTACATTTTCAATTATTTGATATACACGTTGTGGCGTAATTGCATATTATGTTGAACATGCCAGAAAATAGAGGAAGAATAAATGATTTCACAAAGGAAACATTCGAGCAACAGAAATACTTCCAGAAAGAAGAGGAAACGAAAGTATTATGCAGGTGAAACAGGCAATTTAAAACTCTTGGAACGTAGAAAATTGTGTCAGCTAGTGATTCAGAGAAATGCCACAAATGCAATTGCTTGAATGCTACTGATTTAAAGGGATTCCGTGTGTATCAAAAGAGAAAATAAAAAAAGAAAAACAGTCTTATGTTTTTCTTTTTGTCAATGTACGTCCTTAGATCTTTATGATGGAATTTGTAGGTTTGTGACTAATGTACAGTTAGATTTAAAGGAAACAACCCAAAAGCAGTGAAAATTGGTTAGCAATTTTGAGAAAAATCCGTTCCCATTATAAGCAGCTTTAAGCACGGCTATATGAGTACTAATGAAGAATATGCAACTTGTCATGTCTTTCAGCTGCAGCACTCGATTCAATGTGCGTGTGGGTGGGTTTATGTTGCCGCAGCTTTTGTGCTGTCGCTGCAAGGGGATGATGTGATTATGTACGTTGTATACTGCACAAAACAGAACTTGTCCAGTAACAGCGTCACCATAATTTCGTGTCAGGTTTAACTCCTTAACACGGTTCGACTAGACAATGATGCTATTAGAAGAGTAGTAGCCTATATACCTGCCATTATGCACTAGCCACATCCTTAGCCTGTGTAGTACATGCAAACACATACCAAAAATTCTACAAAAGCGCTCGAACCATGTTTTGTAGTTAAGTTATTGCATACATATAGCATGTATGTGGCATGAGCGTGTGATCGAGTTAAACAATTACGGGTCTGTTTTGACTTGTTGGATATTGTCTGTTCAACAAGGAATGTTTTATCTTTATTTTATCGTAATTTTTTTTAATTGAACAATGTTTGGTAGAATTATTTCTGTGAGGTTTCTTTATTTTTATTTTATTGTTCGAATGGACTGCTAAAGCCATATGCTAATGTTTTGGACACGAACATGTATGTATTTTCCTTTAGGGAAACATACATAATCACTTCAGGAAACCTCAGGGAACGTCTCATTTTGTGAACACAAGTCTCTGCCAAAACAGTTTGGGGATATACAGACCTTTGTTTAGATACTTTTCATTTACTTTTTTGAAAAAAAAAAAAACAAAAACAGGTCCGGCAAAAGACGATGCGTGGAAATGTTTCACCAAAGCAGAATATTTCGGGCACAAAATTTGTTATTTACGGCCTAAGCATTTAATAAAACTTGTGGCAGGTTTGAATAAACACTTCCAACAAAATGAGCTTAAAGAGTTTAAATTGGACAACTTTTCGAACCACTTTATATTCATGAGCTTGACGTCATCACAACAGATATCCTAGATTAAATGTAGGACACGGCGTGCCTGTGAGCTAATAGGTTATAAAGTTAGTTAGATAGGTTTTACGGCTCAGTTTCTAACCAATTCGTTTAAGTCGGGCCAGCCACGGCCTTTTTCCAGTTGTGGCTCACTCAGTGGCTTGTTTTCCCTACTACATTGCTTATGCTGAGCCCCAAACACTTTGGCAGTAGGTTCCATTTTTAAAGTCTTTGGTATGACCCGGCCAGGATTCGAACCCCCGACCTTCCGGCTGCAAGTCGGGTGCTCTAACCACTTGACCATGCAGTCGGCAACTAATAGGTTATAAACGGTGTGGGAAGTATTGTATACTGTCAACGAGGAAAAGCTATTCTAGAATCTCGCTGTTTTCACATACCGTGTTAAAAGTACGGTACCGGTGCCCTTCTCTGAGGGATATGGAGCTGCAAAAATAGTAAGCTAGTTTCCAATATCTGTGTATTGATATGAACAGATCATTCTTATGATTCGGTTGCCTCAGTAACATTTTCAAAAAAGTCATATGATTAAGAGAGTATGTATTGCCACTGTTTCGCCTGTAGTCAGAGATAGCCCGCCGGACCTAGTCTCCGTTTTAAAGGGTCGCCTTGGCCCTGATAGTTTGTATTCACCGTCCTTAGAAGGACTTTATAGGACTATTGAAAAAAGGAATAATAGAAGCATACAGAAGTATACAATGTTGTACGTAAAGTGAGGACTTTGCGTATACGTTAAAACTTAGGGCGGATCCGGCCCAACGTTAAAATGTTACATGCAGGAGCGGGAAGGGCGACTAAATTTGGATGCCAAACTTCAAGTAAAACCCATTTCCTTCTGCCCTCAACCTTTCCGTCCTCTTGTTGCAAAGTCAGCTAGACTCCATCCAAGTTTGTAGGGCCTACCTACTCCAACCTTCCCTACCGGCCTTTACTCTGTCAGGCTCCATCCCTTCCCATTCGATTTTTTCGTCGTCCCTATATCTAGACCAAGGGTCGGTTTTTCCTGCAAGGGGGACATAACATATTGTATGAGGGGTGGTGACTTTCAGTGTCAGTTGCTTTTACTCCCTTTTTCAAATTCTTCCTTTTTTCTTTCTCCCCTCCCCATTTCTTTACTTTCCGTTTCCCCTTTTCTCTTTTTTTCTCTCAATTTTTGTCTTTTCTTCTCCCCGTCTTGTTAACTTTGTGCCGCCATCCCGATTTATTTCCGATTTTTTCCGGCTACGCTACGTTGTTGCACATTCCAATGACAAGATTTTGCACCTGATCTGACTCAGAAACACCCTCTTCAACTATGTGAAGCCCTCCCGTCCAGGCCCGTCGCCTCCTAAAATACAACTGTTACCATTGACATAAGTCGTTTTAATAAATCCCCTAAAATTATATTCCTATCCCTCCCTCTTCAGCACTTTGTGTGAAAACAGATCCGTACTGGACAGTTTTTTGTTTTTATCCCCCTTTTTGTTAAAAATTGGAAGGGGGATAGCAGTAATTTATCTGTCTGGAAGAAATAAAAAAATCTTTAAAGAGCCTGGTGACCGAACCTTACTCCCAACGGTGCCTTGGGCCCCGTTAAACCATCCCAGAATTTCTAATTTCTCTAGTCAGCTCAAAGCGAGATTTGCACTTTTTGCCGTCTCTTTCACTATAGTTAAATTTGACAAAAGAAAGCATTGGACAACTGATATTATTACTAAACCTCCACATTAATTACCTGAATATTTAAGGGAACCGATCACCAAAAGTGTGGTTTACTTTCAATTGACGACTAGCAATCTACAGTTATGTGATTCGTGTCTTTGGTAATATAGCAGGAATTTAAAACGACTGATTTCCGTTTGATCAAGCTGACAGTTCTGACCAGACAAACGAAGAAATTTCCATAATGGCTCCATGCTGGAACTAAGAGCAGTAGGGGTTATCGGATTAATATCGGCATACAGGCGGCAACTGCAGGGGATCCACTGCACTTGTCTCGCTTGTGTAGTTTCTTATACTTTGTTACCTACAGTTCTACGGTAAGACCTCTCAATATCAGGACCGCAAAACGTACACTAGAATAACCTCACGTGTTGGTGGGGACATGACTGTAAACGTCACAACATAACTATTAAGCGGTTCGGAAGGTGTCCAATTTATAATCTCCCATTGTTTTTAGTGGAGGTCAAAGGTCATTTGAGGTCACCAGAGGAAAAGATCGATTCCCTCCATAAACACGAAATTTCAAGACAGGGATGATGGATCCGTTTCATATTTGGTATAAAGATGTGTTACTTTAAAAAAAAGAGAACCCTTCTGGTTTGTTAGAGGTCAGAGGTCATCTGAGGTCATCAGAGGCGAAACTACGAAAACCTCGTTAACTAAGTATGAAGTGGACGGTACCTCCAAATTGTGTCCGAATTTGGTTACAAACGAATAGTAAAGGTTGAATTTTGTACCATTCCAAAGACAAAATTATAGAGATAAAAACTAATTTTTTTCACAACAGTAACTATTACAGTAATAATTCTTATATGAACAAGTGTAAAGGATGATGTGACTATAAGATAATTAGAAATAATATATGATGAACGAGGCCTTTGAAGGCGTAGTGGATTAGAGCTCGGTTTCTCACGCAGACGGTCATTTATTAGATTTACTTTTTGGAAAGGTTCAAAGATCTTATGTGGTCACAAAAAGGTCAAGATGTGAAAACATTTTAAAAACAAAGAATTGTAAGTTTGAGGGATGAACCGAGTCAGTTGAAAGAAATCATTCCCTTTCAGCGAGGAATCCATAAGCCTTTGGGCTTTCTGGTTAAATAGTATTTTTGAGTGAAAATCCTACTTTGTGTGCTGACAGAACATTTCTTCTCCATCCTATTTCTTATGCCTTACGTTAAGTATGTCTCAGTCGAAAGTGGAATACACCTTTATTTCAAACCCAATGTCTAGTTGAACGGTTTGATTGTTTTGCATGTAAAACTATTACAATTCTCATGAGCAGCAAAACTTTTACCTGTTTGGCAAGAGTAAGGAGGAAACTGATCAATCCACTGTGGTAAACATCCACCGCTTTTACAAAGTCCAGACTCTCTGTTACAGTTTCCCGGGAAACAGTGGCATTCCTGGTCACACGCTGATCCAAAGTATCCGTTTACACATTCTTGAGAAGAAAATGAGTTTCCAATAAGGAAATCAGAATAAAGAAGTTATGGGTATAATGAACCATTGAAGGAAGGGGTAAAGCAAAATAGATATTGATATTTGGAAAAAAAGAACTAAGTATACGCAATTTGAGACTTCCATTCAAATCGGACTTGTAGTAATCGAGATTTTAGCAAATGTAGTTTGTGACTCAAAGTGTGCTTCAGGCAAGCAATAGTTACATAACTTCCTCACATTGATGAGAAATGGTTTGTTTCCTTTGTTGTTTCAGTCTGTTGTGTTGACCTCGACATTAATAGGGATAAGAGCTCCCCAGGGGAATTTAAAAGTTTGTAAAATTCCCATGCAATTTATGGATGAGAAAATTGGTTGATGAGTCTAAAGAAAAACAAAGCACTGCTTATTAATATAAGATTATGATGTCATATGTACTTAGTTCAAGTTCACTTTGTGTTGAAAATGTGTCAGATTTAACCGCTGATTTCTTGAGAATCACATATCGTATTTCGATCCAAATTTAATCACAATGACTAGAAAATCACTCTGACAAATTAAAATTTCTTTTAAACTGGAAAATGATAGTATGATTCACATGTTGCAAAACTTTTTGAAAGACTGAAATTTCACTACCAGTCCTACTTGAACCCCAAATTTTCTAGAGTCCTCCAATTTGCTTTTATGAAACTCTTTTTGTTTTACTGTTAATTTAGTCTGAATACATTAACATATATTAAACATAGTTTTTTTGTACTAAATAATCTATTATAACACGCTTGCATGTATACACTTATTACCTCTAAACCTAAACTTTATGTAGATTACTACAATTTAGTTTATTAGTATTGTCATACATTTGCTGAAGACGGATATTGCAGCTCCATACTGATGTCATACTTGCAGTAACAGTACAAGCGTGAATATAATTTTAACAATTGTTCCTCACAAACGCCAAAACACACCTTGACAATAGGTACCAGTCCACCCCGGATCACAGCTCTCATCTAAACCTTCACATTCACCGGTATACCGGGAACATTGATCAGACGAACAGTGACAGGATTCTAAGCAGCTAGCCCCAAACGTATTTTCATCACATTCTGCAAAGAAAAAATATATTTGGGAGTGTTATATTGATTAAGACGCTAAATCAACTGCAGCATGTGCTCAAAACCTATGTGATAGACTGGTAGTGAGATTATTGCGTTACCTAGTAAAGGGATCATGCTCGTGGAGTGCACTCCATCGCCAAAATCTAATGAAAGAGAGCGTTTCCCCAACTTCCTCGAATTTCGGGAAGGATTTAAAAAGGGTCGAGGGAGCTTCGATTCGTTTAGTTGGATCGCAGGTCTTATATAATTTTTGAAACGGAAGACTTTACGAGGGTAACGTCGATAACGAAATAATATAATCTATACACTGTAAAAACAGTTGAGCAAACATAGCACATGACATATTGTTGGGGAAAAAAGTTGTTAAAAGTTGGGCAAAACATCACGATATTCCCCTGTTATTGTTTAAATTTTGCCCAATATTGTTAGCAAAGTGTGCTAAAAAATGTAGCATGTGCTATGTTTCTCCAACATTGAGTATTTTTTGCCCAACTGTTTTAAGAGTGTACTATTTGCTAATCACGAGTTCTCACATAAAAGTGTTTAATGGATAAAGCTCTTCGTAAATATCAGTCGCAGCTTGGCTATGAGCCAGATACATTTGTAGAGGACCAACTCTTTTCACAGTTACATGTTGAAGTATGGTTCCCCGTTAGCACCGATGTATATACGAGCCTTTAATGTAGGCTACAGTAAGTATTGGTTAAATGAGTTGACAAAGATAGCAAATACAAGGAAGTGACGTTAAAGTGTTTCATTCGTTAGAACCAGAATCTTAAATCCTTGGATTGCAATGTGTCCTACAAAATAATATTAACAGACGGATTATTTCCACTTTCAAAGTACCTTCTCCATTGTAAACTTGAATAGCTGGCTAAAAAGGCATCGCTTTATATAAGTTTTAGGACATTCAAATAGGGAAACCTTTCACAAGGTGCATTGCTTAATCGAATTACTCTTTAAGTACATCCTTGGTCGTGTAATGTATAAAACAAAAAGACAAACCTGCAGTACAGTCAAGTCCTCTAAAGCCAGTGTTACAGCGGCAACCAAACGGATGCACCAAACAAAATAAGGTTCCTCCGCATTTGTTTTTGGGATCATTGTTTTTGTACGTACATCGCTGCTCACAATCATATCCATACCTGTTTCCCCCACAAGCTGTGCAATGAACACAAGAGAACAATCTACCTTCATTAAGATTTTCAGGACAAGTTTGATCTAAAAGTAATTCACACATCTGGAAGCGGATTTGGCCAGTTAGACCGTTTGAGTTGGTGACTCTGTTTTAAGTAGCAGGACATTGACGAAAACTTGACTACAATCGGCTTTCGAAAAATAAATTTGCTGGTCGTTTCTTTTAACCAAAATTGCAGTAGTCTTCCACTACTTGTCGGACAAGGAATCAGTCCATTTCCTTTGAAATAACATATGAAGATGAAGAATGTGGTTGTTTTTTGTCAGAGGTTTGAAAAGAAGCTATGCAAAAAGAGAACGGTCAAGATAGAGGTAGAAAATCCATTTTGAAAATGGAACTTGTTGTAAACTCTTAAAAGTTGGGTAAAAATTTTAACCAACTTTAAACCAACACTAGGCACATATGTGTACGCTCAAAAATTGGGTAAAATTCTTCCTTAATCGTTTTGATTGTAAGTTCGATATTATCATTAAGTACCACACGAATACCTTGTGCTCATATTTACCTTCAAACACAAACTAAAAATCTACACTAAAGAGTTGGTCTGCCGACGTTTGATGAGCTAGCTATGATGACTGTAAACGTGAGACGCGTACATTCGTAGGTACCGTTTGCATGACCATATGTTCACTGCTTTTATCACACATACGTATGGGGAGTGCGCAAAATTTGAGCGCAAAAGCTGCCCAAATTTGGGGAAAAAATTTCTTATAATTGATCGATTCCTTTCATTTTATTTCTCTTAAAGGGAAATATTGCGTTTGTAAGACTTTTTATTTAATCTATCCTGTTTTACAAACGATCAGGTCCCTTTCGA
>WURT03193999.1:1253-27420 GCA_009936505.3 Holothuria glaberrima
TGGACAGAGGGCAGAAGAGGTAAGCACAAGGCCCTGGAAAGGCAATTTCCTGCAGACTTGGCCAGGGCTTTTCAACCTTTTTTGACTGTCATCCCAAACTGGCATATATGGTTGTATCACGTCCCGCCACTGTTATTAAGCGTAGGGCATACCACAATGACACATGTAATATATCTGGGGACTTTGGCTGTTTAAAAACTTGCAACCTGGACAGAGGGCAGAAGAGGTAAGCACAAGGCCCTGGAAAGGCAATTTCCTGCAGACTTGGCCAGGGCTTTTCAACCATTTTTGACTGTCATCCCAAACTGGCATATATGGTTGTATCACGTCCCGCCACTGTTATTAAGCGAACGGGCAAAGGGTTCGGAGGGCGGCTTGGATAAAAATAGTTGAAATGGTGCTGTTTGGTGATATTTATAACCTTAATTTTAGGAACATACTGACGTCTAGAGAGAAATTGTATTACATAAAGGTGAATCCTTACATTATAGTTAGTAAACATAAGCCCTTGTCTTTCTATGAGACTTGGGATGAGCTCGTGTCCCACCAGAAACTGTGAAATGTCCCACCAGTGGGTCCATCCCCCAGGTTGAAAACCCCTGGTCTAGTCGCTAGTTTTGGCCAAAATTTTCTTGGTACGCAGTCCTTACAACCCACATTGAAAATAGTGGGGAGATCAGCCATCTTTTTGTTGGTTGAAATTGACTTCCTCCTCGCAGCAAATTTTGGACATAAAATCTTAATTTACTTCCATGATTATTCTTATCCAGATCTTACAGGAATGATGCAGTTGTTTTTTATCACTGAAATTTTCTGGAAAGGGCCAAAAGTTTGAAATGAAATCAGCCACTTTTTCGCGCCATAAAATTTACAGTGTGACTAAGAAACTTTGTTTACATCAGTATGCTAATGAGCTTTTCTATTAAGTCAGGATAGAATGTTTACATTGGCAATGGCTATGTGTACGTATAGAAACTAGAGAAATCAAATGTTCCGTGTGATGTCACAATGTGTCACACACGGCATTCTGATAACAACAAATATTTCTAATGCAACAGTAAATTTAAACAAAGTGGCGAAGTTGATGATTTTATTTCAAATTTTTGGAACTTTTGACTTCATGAGAATTTGGGGAATTTCTGTGAAAACGGCCTTTCTTGAAAGGTCGTGTAAGGCACATGGTAACAATCATCAGGATTGTAATTTTCTGTCATCCATTTGAAAAGGGACTGGTTTCAAAAATAATGAATTGTCAAGGCTAACATTTCATTACAGCAGCAATTTATAAACAAATTTTAGGACAAAAGTGATATTAGGGAAATTTTGAAGAGAAATTGAAGGGGGTTGAATACTGGTCACTGAATCTTGATCTGCTGCCCAGTATTCAACCCCCTGGTACATCTGAGTGGAATCAAAGATGTAATAAATAAAGGTGAACAGAGTCTTCTGGTCATTTCTAAAAGAAGTCATTATTGTCAAGTCATTTTGCATAATTCTGCAAAAATATTTTGAGTCTTTAAGGAAATATCCTAAAATCAATAAATTTGCACTGAAATGTGTGTTATTTGACCCTACTGACCATACAGAAACAAACAGAAATAACAGCAATGTTTAATTTTCTTCTAAAAGGCATTTAAAAAATTTGTTCAACAATTAAACTGAACATAAGTAATGAAGATACTTCATATTTCCTTGGTATGTTCAGTTTATCTGAATTTTACTTTACTAAATAATTTTTTGAAGTATAATGAGCAGGGGGTCATATACTGGTCTCCAAAATTGAATACTGTTAACAGGGGGTTGAATACTGGGCAGGCAAATTCAAGTTTTCAAGGTGACCTTTCTCTGAAGAGAAAGGCTGAATCCATAATTTTTTGATGGTGACATGTTACCCATTATAATGTCTAACAAAAACATTTTGAATCATATTATTCCATTTTATCTGGGAGAAATAATTACAAAAAGTTCCTTAACTTGGGGATCGGATACTGGTCACTCTACCCTAGGCCTACGTAAGTGTAAGATCTGGAGACTGGATAAGGAAAGTCATGGAAATAAATTACGCCCAAAATTTGCTGCGAGAAGGAAGTCAATCTCAACCATCATAATGACGGTCGATCCTCCCCCCCCCCCCGGCTATTTTCAATAGGCGTAGCCTAGTAGGAAACCGGAGTAAGGTCTGTGTATAGTGAGCTCTCGGCCAACGACACAGTTCTTCAGTTCTTTACTGAGGACTAACGTTTGGTCTAGCCTAGGCTACCTTCTCATGTGTCATACTCCTGGACTTATCTCATTGCTTCAATTTGGCTTTGGAAATATTTCACAACAAAGTT
Organism: Holothuria glaberrima; assembly: GCA_009936505.3. Taxonomy (NCBI): domain Eukaryota; kingdom Metazoa; phylum Echinodermata; class Holothuroidea; order Aspidochirotida; family Holothuriidae; genus Holothuria; species Holothuria glaberrima. The sequence goes on from WURT03193999.1 coordinate 3,587, forward strand.
GTATCTTTTATTTGCATTTTCTCTCATATTCCTGTTTGCTCTGCTCAAGTTTGCCTAGCGTTGGCTAACACTACACATTCTGTCACACGGTGAACGCTTCACCTGCTACTGCACAGTACACTCTACAGATAGCCTAGCCTACATCAGTACATCATTGTTGTACATGTTTGGTATTATGCATTGGCATTGACGAATGTACACAGGCCGGATTCATTACAATCACAGCCCAACAGGCACAAAGCACGTTAGGTAAGCAACGTTAATCCAATTCGCGTTGTAACGCTAGGGTCTTTTATTGAAACTAACAAGCGAACATATACCTCGTATTCATTATTTTCTTACCAATTAAGGCCGGTTTGAGCGGAAAAGATATGCCCCAACTGCTAGACTTTAATTTTCAATGCGATCGGAGCCGCGAAGAAGAATTTCTACAAACAAAAACTCATAAAATTCCGGTGTACAGGAAGGCACCATTATCGTCACTTGGTATTTACCATGGCGCCAAACGAGAGGTAGCAGCAATATTTTGAAAGTTTACGTCCCTAGCAGTATGATCCGATTCCTGATTGGTTGACATCACGTGAACCTCCGATCCCTGCTGATCGAAGGAACTTTCTTGACAGAATGATTTCCCAGTTTGCTAGTAGGCTACGACTTCACAAGCCTGCTCGGGTTAAGAGGGTGGCCGGGAAGGGGAAGCTGAGTTTAGGACAAGGGATACAAAGGACAGAAGGAAGGAAAGGAGTAGGGAGAGAGAGAGGGGAGGCGGGGGATGGGAGGCGGGGGAGAAAGGGTAAGCATGGTCGTGGGGCAAGGGGCAGGCTGCCCCCGGCCCTGAGATTTCCAAACCCTAAATTATGAAAAATGGCCTCACTGAAAAAAATACTGGAAATCCTTAAGTCTTCATTGTCCTGATGACGTTTTTAAGGCCCCCAGATCCTGGGAAATCACATAAAAAGGTTCATTTTCCCCTAAATTTTCCCTTGGAGTTCCCCTGACCCCCGCCGCAGATGGGCGTTTATGAGTGTAAGTCGCAGTGACGGATGAATCTCCGTCCTCAATTTCGACACATACATATATGGCTGAAGTCCATATTGATCTTAAGGCGAGTGTCGTTTCTCACCGCACTGTGGCACAGCATTTTTCAAGTTTAATTTTTCTTCTTGACTTCTTTGTTTCTAAAGCATGAAGTCTTATAAATATTAAAAAGCAAATTTGAAGGTCTAGAACGTGTCATTTTTGAAAAAAAAACTAGACCTAGCCTGTAATCCACGCACCAACTGATGGTGGCCTTCAAGTAGCGCACTAAGAACACGTACAGTAAGATACACACTGCACCAACACTTCAGCTGTGGCATTGCGTCGTGTCATGCCATCGCCAAAAACCCCTTCATAATGACAATTTTTAAAAATGGAATCATTTCAAAGCTTTGTCAAAGATAGTACCATTTTGCATACAAGCAACCTTACGAAGGCAAAATTTTCTCAAAGGGTAGGGGCCTTAGATAACACACCTCTCTAACACTCAGCTAAAAAGAAAACAGAAAAGGCCTTTAAAACGGTAAACATGTGAGCAGTTCCACGCTTTCCAAAAATAGCACCATCTTGCACCTTAGCCGTCTTAGATACAGAAAAATTTCGCAAAGAATAGGTTTGTAACCAGGGCTTAAATACACCCCTAAATTATTTCTTTACATAAGGTTAGTTCAAAGCTTTGTCAAATACACCCAAATTTTCATTGAAGCGACCTTACATAAATGTCACGTCCTCCATTTAGATGTCTCTATAAGACCCCCTCCTTATGGAGGCAAGGAGTGATAAAAAAGGCTTCTCCTGGGTGCCAACTTCCACCCTATAGGTACGCTAATGGACGCTGTCATTGTTATGTACTGCCCCGAGATATTTCGCCCAACCTACGACCCTGGTAGGGCAACAGAGGCGTCGCCAAGGCATTCTGTATGGGGGCCCGATGTGCCAAGTTTGACCAGGGCCGAATGCATGGGCCAGTGGGGCACTTGCCTAGGGGCCCCCACACTAAGGGGCCCACAAACTAGGTTATCAAAATTTTTATGGTCATCGGGAGACGTCGTCCAGCTAAAAACTGAATATCCTCACACGTACACATGAGGTGCGCCCCCAGATGTTGTGCATGGTGTTGGGAGGGGGACTTTGAAGATACAGAGACGTATTTGAAGGGGCGGGACTTGTTCTCAAATTGCTCATAAATAAGTTTTTTTAGTTTCATCAAGGAAGTTGGTGGGAAAACTACATCGCTAAAATTTTCGGGCACTTAAATATACTGCAGTGACAGAAAATCAAACCGAAAGAAAAACAGACGAACATTATTGTACCTAGAGCTGCGAAAGTGTATGATATCGGTATTTTCACACGAATGAATGAGTTTGGTCGAATTACCGTTTTCACTCCAGGAAGGTATTACTAATTTGGCAGTTGGAATTTCCTGCGCCCTAGCCTGGTTAGACTGTGCCCTGTCAAGTCCCCCCTCCGTCGGAAACTGAGTATGAACTTGGTGTGGTGGAATAGCATGGGAGTCAAGAATATTGTTTTCACAATTAAAGCACATATGCAATTTCAACCATCTGACAATGTAGGTTCAATTGCTCGTGAATGACTGTCGGCTACTAGATATCGTTGAAAATGGCAAAAGCATAGGCTATATTCAGAATGCACGTGGTTTCAGTTTTCAGACTGGATATTTATTGAGGAAAATTAGAAAAATTTGGGCTTTTGTTGACGAGAATTTGAAAAATTGGGGTTTAATTAAAAAACATTTGATTGGGGTTTTACTGAAAAAAATTGAAAATTTGGGGTCTTTTATTGAAGAATCTATCTTCTTTCAGAGCAAAATTTAAACCGTTGGGGCAACTGTACACTGTCGGGGATTACGTGCTTCAAAGCTTCCCAATGAAATTAGAAAAAATGGAAATTTTCTGGGGACTAAAATTGACTTGTGAAATTTCGGCAGAGATGAAGAAAAACTGAAAATATTGCCCAAATTTCTACAGAGTTCCCGAATTTTTGATCGAATTCCCGAAAAAAAGTGCAAAAATTTTCGCGCGCTTTGCGCCCGTGTACTTATTTGCCAGCATCACCTCTATCAGACTTTCGAAAAGGCTCTGACATGCACAATCCTAATAACTTCCATATCCAAATCTCATAAGATATGGGTAAACTTGCTAATGGTATATGCAGTCTAACAATTTACTGTTCACTTACTTCGCGCAGTGTGGTTCTGATTTACCCCAAGAACTGAGTAAAATATTCACTTAAACAAGCAAGATGAAAAGATTTCCTGAAAAAGTAGAAATTCTTGGAAATATATCCAACTCAAATTTAGCAATAAATTTAGCACCATTTTGCATCTATCCCACCTTACGTGAGCAAAGATTTTCCAAAGGGGAGGGGGGCACCTATCTAGGACCCTACATACCAGAGTGAGGGTGGATTAACACCGGCGAGATTCGCCTTCTTTTTTCGACTAGTGCTCAGAAGTCAACCAGGCAGGCGTGTACTGATCGCTCCCAGCCCTGCTTCCGGGGCCGTCATTTAACGTCAAAACGTGAGCGTATCCCCATAGGTGTACGGGACTCTTCCAATTGGGGGGGGGGCAGAAAACTTTTGCCCGACTCTCAAAAAAGTTTCCCAAAGTCAAGGAAGTGGATCCATTTCCAAGGACGGGGGGGGGTTTCACCATATGCGAATCGCCGTCCTGGGGGAGGGGTCTAAGGGGAGGGGGTATTTTTCCCTTCACCAATATTCTGCGACACAAATTGGGGATTATGTCTTAGTCTTCACAAATGGGGTCGTTGACAGTCATCGACGGCTCACGGGTTTCTCTGGGAGACCAGGGTACTTCCAGGATTGAATTGAACTTTGGATTGAAAACTTTTTTAAGACACCGAGTGGGATCCAGTGTTTTTGTGGGGATGAGGGCTGGGTAAACTCCTAAAGCGTTGGACCAATTACAGAATGAGATCTCTACCATTTCTCTCCAGCTTACTTATAACCCCCAAATAATCTTGGGTACAAGCACACGCTCTCAACAAACTCTTTGAAAATTTGAAAGGTTTTTGTGCTTGAACAAAATCACGACTTACAGTTCCCGCGAAGCAAACCAACTTTTTCTTCCATCCAGGTCATCGCTTCGAGGATGCAGCAGTTCAAATGGGCGTTTACCACAGGAGCCCCTAGCCTATAACGCAGCGATAGGCTGGCAGGGAATTAACTTGGGTGAGGAGGATTGACTTGAGCACAGAGGTGAACGGGGCTTATGCGCAGACGCCCACAATCGTTTCTGTCAAGGCTTAAACCAAGTGACTCCATAGCTTTCCGTTCAGGAAACAAAAGGCTGAAAGAAGCCTGCATATACAGCAGAAAATAGTGGCATTCAGTTTAAAATGCCCTGGATAAAGCCTGTTCGTGCAAAAGTTTGATGTTGCTTACAGTATACGCCAGTGATATCTTCCTTGAGTCATCCGACCGTTGCAAGTGTAATGATATCTATCATATCTTTGCAGACAAGGCGATGTTATTTTTTTGGGGGGGGGGGTAGGCGAGGGCATATTGTCGACCATACAGTGTCATACTAGGACCGTAGCCAGATAAGATACTGAAGGGGCGAAACAGCTTCCAGGAGGGGCGAAAAAAATTTCTGGGGGAAAATGTGTAAAAATGCATTAAGTCAATGGCAACTTGAAACTTTCTAGGGCACAAAAAAATTTTCGGGGGGGGGGCTGGCCTGTGTCTGTACCCAGATCCAGAGTAAAAAAAACAGGACCGGATTTATTGACGTGTGGATACTTCGATGAGGTTATCTATTGCATGTTGTTGTTTTTTTTTTGTCTGTTTGTTTTTTGTGTGTGTATGTGTTGGGGTATCCCAAGAACTATTAAGAAATTTGCATTCGCTTCACGGTTCCTTTCATCTTGCGATATGACGTACTTCTAAAGGAGAAATAAATAAGGAATGGGGTTCAAACGTTAACTAGAATATCATTTTTCTCATATGACTGTAATCCATATTGTATTGAATAATAAAGTTTAGGAGTGTGTTGGTGTAGAGGGGATAGGACAGGGTCTGACCCAGGGATCTCCATTCATATATTACTGTTATAATAGGTTTTTGACCAAAAGTTATGAGGAAGTATCTCCCATTCAAGGGCGGTGATTTGTTCTCAATATTGGGGAGGGGACTTGACCCCATTTTCAAATAATTTACTGTGTGAAAAATCAAAGTCAATGGGCTATTTCTCATATATTGGGAGGCATGTCCTCCTTCCCCACCCCCCGTGAACCGCCACCCATGCTCCCACTGCAGCGAAAATATGAAATTACTCCTGAAAGGAGTCTTTTTCCAAAGTCCATAGCCACCTTGGCAAAGAGCCGAAGGGCGAAAAGCAAACGTTACTCCAGAAGGAGTTCTTCCCTCACCCTCCAGGAACTACGTCCCCAAAGGACACTCAGACTCAACCTAACCAACCTCTTTACCTTCAGACCTAAAAGGATCGAGTTAAGACCCCGACGGACGCAAACCTTTTGCAAATGCTGCAATTGTTACATGGCCGCGCTATGAAATCAACGATACAAGTAGGCGTGTAAAAAACCAGGTAACAGTATTATTTGAAATAACTCCTCAGTGAAACAGCTGCAAAGAAGTTACAAACACAATGGTTGGTATTGTATTCTGAGAATATATACATGAATATTCATTATACTTTTTCCTTACCATACTAAGAAGGTATCTCTTGCAACTCAGTTGTACGGTTTGGCAAGATCATTCCCAATTGAGGAGGTGCATGCCTCTCATACTTTGGAACAAGAAGGAATCGTAAAATTTGTTAGACTATTGATGCACGGAGTGTCATTTCAATTTCTGTCCTATTCCGTTTAGCATCCTCTGTTCGTTCATTTGGTGTGCTGTGTTTATTTGGTTGTTCTGTGTTGGTGAGTGTACCGTACATCGTATACTTTTGTGATACGTCCTTTGGCGACGAAAGCAGTTACCTTGAAAGCAGTCGCTTAGATTTGTGCCTCTTTCGGGTTGCTACCCTGTGGAGTAATACATGTTTTTGCCTGGTGAGAGACAGCCCGACCCCACCTTAACTTTCATGCAAAGCATTTTGTTACATCAGCCATCTTTTTGAGCGAAAGTTTTGTTCCTCTTCGCTGGATTCGTCCGTCTCCCGAGTTTCCAATTTTTTGTGAGAATCTACCGTTGCTGCAGTCTTATAACCAGAATTTTATTTCGAAGAGAGGCATTGTAATTCATGTAGAGTGGCATAAAACAACACACTTAACCTACTTAAGAGGGGAGTAAGTGACGAAATTGTAAGGAAAAGAAAATTTTAGGGAGAAACATTGCCCCCACATTTCTGAATACGTTATCCCAATAAAATTTATAAAAAAAATCAGCTAATGAGAGAATAAATGCGTTCAATTAGTGTAGCTATATAGGTTTTTCTACGTCTTCTGGAAGTTGCAAATTACCCGTGATTCAATGTATTAAGCAGATTATTAGCCATACAACCCATGCTTGGGGGCATTGTTCTTGTAGTTATACCTTAGCCTACTTAGTTTTGCTGATTTTGTAGCTATATTTGACTGTTATTGATGAACTTGGATAGAACAAGAATTTTTTTAATTTATGCTGTTAAACTATCTTTTGTATACAGGTTTCTCGCCATTTCAACTTAACCGATTTGTTGGAGATGAATTCAAAAGCTATATCGTTTTCCCGCCTTTTTGTTTTGTTCATATTCATCGGATTTTCCTCGGCCCAGTTCGGTGAATCCATTGATGATGAAGTTATTGACGAGAGGTTTCGAAACGTCGGCCAGGCTTACGTCAAGGAATTCGAAATAGTTGATGACGTAGTCACGTTCTCCGTCGTTGTAGAGGCAAGTATGGAATGTAATTGTAAAGCCTGTGTAGCAGGGCAAAAGGTTGTATCATATCTCATCGCTTTTACAAGGACGACAAATGTAAAGTCCATTACGTAGATAAGATATCTCTGTACTTTGTTGTTTGGTTATTTTGTGCAATTACGTCAACATTTTTTTAAATGAAACAATTTTTCATTAGGAATGGTCATTGCAGTCACCCAAATTTGAATTAGTGCAGTAGACTATCCTATTTTATGAATGGCTCTTGATAATCATGTGACAACATTTTCTCACTTAGTTTTGAAATTTATGAGGAATAACTACTTAGTTTACCTTAAGTATGCAATATTTATGTCCTGAAACATCATGAAAGATATTTGGAAGAGAAATAGAGGAAATTCGTGAGACTTAGCTGTTGCTTTAAATGAGTTTGGGACGGCTGCACCCTTTAAACCCTTCAAACTGTCAAAGAGGAGGAGCTTAATGAAAAAGGGAAGTACGCCCCCTCATAGCACGATTACCTTGATCATTGTGCTGAAATTACAAACGCGGATTTAAAATTGGCCCCATCTCGTTTTTGTGAGAAAAGGAAATGATATCATATTTCAGTAACATATGCGAAAAGAGAGCAAATTATATGAACCTATAGGCAAAACCTGCATATTAATATCATGATTGGTTGTCGAGATTGTTGATGTTCTAATGATCTTCGGATAAAGCTCACAATTATAACACTGACCAGGCCCGTAGCCAGACAAGGTACTGAAGGGGGAGAAAACTTTTTCAGGGGGCCAAATGTGTAAAACTGTATTAAGTCAATGGTAACTTAAACTCTCTAGGGGGCGAAAAATGTTCAAGAGGGCGAAGAGCCCCCCTTGACTAAGGGCCTGAGACTAACTTGTAACACGTCTCTTTCACTTTTCAAGCTCGTATCTGGGATCTAGGCTGTTTTTTTTTTCTCCCTTCCATTTTCACTCTTCGGTCCTTATTATACGGTATGTATATATTCAGTCCTAAAATCATTTTCCGAATGGTACTTGGGACCTCAGAAGGAAAAAATAAAATGAATTTTCAATATTCTATGATTAAATGTAATCTCGTCAAAAAAAAAAAAAAATAAAAAAAAACAATAAAAAAAAACGAATGTCATTTCTTTGAGGGGTGGGGTAGAATTTTCTGTGTCCTTTTTTAAGTACTGTAATCTTCCTAAACTTAATAACTCCGACTTTAAGATATTCCGTAAAACGAAGTGTTTACCTGAACTTTCAAATTTGATCTTGTCCCTTCTATTTCTTTACAATTTATGTGACTGATCGGTCATATCATAATTTGGCGCCATTTTACCATAAAACCCGCGTATTATATACACCGAAGTGATAAGAGCGAAAATGCACAAACCGCCCTCCATCCCTTTCTATCTAAATAATTGCCAACAAAAACGGTACAAGGCAAAACACCCGTTGCAAAAATATACACTCTGAAACAGTTGGGTAAACGTTTACCCAGGCTGGTACGAATGCTTCCAGCTAAACTGTTGGGTAAAAATATCCAAGGTGGTTACAAAAATATCCATTGCTTGGTGAAGTTTAACCCAAATAGGGTAATTTTTGACCAACTTGGTTAGTATTTTACCTTACAATTTAGCAAGAGGCATACGTGAACAATCTGGTTTAAAATTTACCCAACATTTTTAGAGTGTAGGCAAGCATAGGGCCCCTATGAGAAAACACATTTACCCTAATAAAAGCAAGCCATTGCACTATACCCCTTCCCGTAATAAGTCGTGGCCAAAGCCCAGAATGGTATAAGTTAATGATAGCTTACGGGACATTTTCAAATGGTAATCTCATTTCTGTGAAATGCAGGATACTATAGGCGAGCCTGAAGTGTGGATAGTTGACTTTGAACCATACAATCTACAACAGAGCAACTTAGCCGTGGAGTATGACACCGGGGATATAATACCGGCTAACACCGGCTCATGCTCCAATATTGTCAATCAGGCAGGCTTCGTGCACCAGGTTTTCGGACCAGGGTACTATTTCTCAGACGACGGAAACTTCGAGTAAGTCTGCCCTGCTAAAAATGCAAAATGCATATAATTTGTAAGAACAAGTGGACGTACATATGTTTTTTGGAAATCTCTTATGTCCATAGTGCTGGTAATAATTCCCTTGTGTTCAGACGATTACTGTGAATAGACGATTGTTTTTTATATTTGATCTACATATAAAGAAAGAATAAGCCGCTCATTTTTCTTTTTTCTTTAAAAGACGTTGAGTACCTTCGCAAAGGTGAGATGTAGCATAGTTTCTATAAAATACACCATTTTGGCGTGTTTTTCGAACAAAACGTATGCGCAATTTATTTACCGCATCTCTCTTCTGCAGAGATCGTACCATCTCAAGAAGCGACATTCTAGATGCAGAAAATACAGGTGTTAAACGACTCTTTACGCAGTATGAAAGAGGAGACACATACCCGGACACTGATATCAGGGGAGAAAGTGTTACTCGTCGCGATTATACTTTGACGTTTAATGGTAAAAGAATCACATCACATACATTTAAATTGTCCATATTTTCTTTGAAATATAGTTGGTTCGTTCATTTTCAAGAACAATCGGCTCTCCCTATATCGCAGAAATATTTACAACCTCTCAAACGGATACGGAATCTTTGGAGTCACTAACAGAGTGTCGGCTGGATTGCCGATTAGGGCTAGGACGCCCATGAAAACGATGACTCCGTCCAGTCGGATCTCCGCAAGGGGATCCCAAGCCGGGGGTTTGTACCAGACAGTCTGGCACGCATTCTAACACATTTTACAAGGTCATGAAATTCTGGGGTTGGAAAAGGGGTTCGTTCTTTACTATCGACCCCCTTCATGTGGATGCCTAAGAGTTCAAAAGTATCGACTGAACTCCTGCGTGCAAATATTTTGTCTTAGAATAGGCAACACCCTGGCATGTTTTTTATAGTTGGCTAGACTTGGAAGTGACTTGGAATTTGTAAGCAGTGTTTTAGCTAGGACGTTTTCTCAATGCGACATTTACTGATCTGTGGCCTGGGGAGGGTCTAAGAGGAGGGGATGACCCCTCCCTTTGGAAAATTTTTGAATTTGAAAGGTGCCTAGAACGCAAATGGTGCAATATTTGAGTGGATTTCTGCCCTAATGAGGAACCCAAAAATTTACACCCGCGTAGAATTTGCTTGTCAGAATTTTTTGTGCGACATTTGTCACCGTTTATGCGACATTGTCGCACAAACAGGGGCTGGCTAAAACACTGTAAGACTTACCGAGAATATTCAATTTATTGACGTATGCACATTTTTGGTCGTAGGCAACTTCGGTTTTTTCTTCAACTGCACTACAACGTCATCTGAGACTATTTGGTCATTCAGCAACACCACTCAAGTGGTTGAATTTCGTACTACCATATACTTCACGAATGTGAGACCGATGGATCCCCTGGACGGTACGGAGGTGAGTTTGCAAGTGTGTTCTGTTACAAGTGTGTGTGTCATTTCGTTATACACCTTCCGACTTTAAGTCGCGGGGAGTGTAACATTTTGAGTGTTACTGTAGGAATATGCTTGGAAATGGAGTAAGCCTGACTATGTTTTGACATCGAATTTGTCATTCATGTTGTCTTTCTCATCGTATGAAAAGGGAGTTGTCTTCTTGTTCCCTGATATAAGCCAACCAGAGGCCTAGAAGCGGGAGGGACTGGGGGATGCATACCTCTATTACGGCAAAACATTGGGCATTTTCTGGTAAATGTATGCTATTTTCGAGAAAACATATTAAAATCTCCGGCAAAGTGTTGTAAAAGTTTCCCACCTTACACACATACACACAATTGGGACAGTACCATATGCCGTTATGAAGCCAACTCTCATTAACACGGTTTCAACAAATCACCATATTTTCAGAAACTCGTCTGGATTGCAAGATAGGCGATAATTTTCCCCAGTGGAAGGAGCGTGGTTAAGAATTGGGTTTACCATTATACATAGATGCATCTAATATTTCACTTTCACTGAGTGATTTCTCCGGGCAAAACAGGAACGTGAATTAAGGAGGTAGGCCTACCTACGGTCGGCACTTTTCTCTTTTGTACAGCAGTACTCGTGACAGTGGGGTGTCAGGGGTGATAAGTTAACAACCACTCTTCTAAATCATGTCGTTTCAAAATTAACCTAATATTCTTTGCCAAACATTGCAGGGTAAGCACCCTCCGTCTCTTGTGAAAAGTCTTTCAGTCTATTACAACGAATTTCTCTCATTTTAAAACATACAAATAGCTTAAAGTGGCTGTGTTTCGTTGTGCATGATCCCAACTTTCCTTTGACATTCGTTTTCTCCTCAGGGATTTTCTTGGGTGACTTCGAGTGCAGAACTCATCTACAGGCTTTCCAGAATAGCAATAGTCAACTTCATACTTAGCTCAACGGCTCTCGTGAAACCCGTACTGGATTACGTAATCATAGAACCTTATATCGTCAAGGTATGCCTTATACAATATTAATCTAACAGGAATTTGAATTTAAAGAGAAATTTCACGTGAGAAGATTTTTGACGGCCTCCCACCACCCTTATGTCACGTTGACGAATAATGCATGGGCTATACAGCCTATTCTTCAGCGCCATTCTCGATAGAGGTGTTCAAGTTCACCGACGTTTATGCTTGCCATAGACGTTACGTGATTGCGCGTCTGTGGTTTTGAAGGGCAAGTCACAAGTATCCATTGTGTCACAGTAGTATCTATGGTTATGCCGCGCGCGTACGTGTGATGTAAATACGCTTACTGCGTGTATTTTGTCCTTCAGTGCTGGGCAATCCCAATCACGTGACGTCACATGAAATCCCTCAATAAGCGCACGTGATGTGGAGGAAGGAAAGCCCTTAAACAGTTAAACAGTTAACATGCCAGTGCGCATTAAAGACTAACCGTCATTAAGTGGATTAAAGAGGCTGTTGCATCACACCAAATATATTTAGGAATATCCCCATATCTATTGTTGTAATTGGTGGTTACACTTTGAAAATGACATAAATGCAAAGAATGACATCACTTTGATTGGTCAATGACTTGGTATTGTACAGTATCATATGAATAGCAGAAACCTCACCCACAGTAGTGTGTGGATATGACCTTGGGTAATTGTCGCAACATTTCTCTGTAGTTATTCCATGAGGTGCACTAGAGGGGTGGTTTTCTTTTCCAACTGGAGGAGGGGCTAGAAGTAACTTGAACTCACTAAGTAGGAAGAATTTTTACTGTCTGAGTGAGATTTGTTGTGACCCTGAAACTGCAAACCAGCAATCAAAATCAGAAACAGATCCAGAAGTTTTGGGAGAGGTGCGATGCTTGGTATGTGATCTTCATCTAGTTTAAAGTTGGCAATACTACGGGGCGGACGCAGTGTCGTATTTAGGAGGGAATTGGACCATGGCCCCCACCCCACTGATGGCGATTGTTTCTTAGTACCTAAAATCTGTGAATATTTTAACTCAAATTTTACTTCAAAAGATAGCATATGTAGCAGTAGATTGCATCTAATTATAAGGACACCTACGTTTTCGAAAATTGCCAAAGGGGAGGGAGACGCCCTGGTCTCCTTAAATTCCTCCCCAGACCGGGGATCACGGAATAGTACATGCCTACCCCCCTTTCGTGCGAGAACTTCCTGGCCACGTCACTGGGAGGAGGCATAAACTAAGCTAACTACCTACACCACGGGATCCTTCTTTAGTCTTTTGGTATGTCACGTAGAAACATTCATAATCTCATACAATAGATACAAGTTTGGATGTAATTTTGTTGTCAGGGTCTTCCAGTGGTGGGAAAAGCTCACATCGAGATCAATTTCCGAACTACAGTGGAGTCTTCTGAAGGGGAGCTGTTGTCTTTCATCCAAGGTACACTCGGTTACCAGTCTCGAGATAATATCACCGTCCTGGACCAAGTCCTCGAGGGAACCTATGGCACAGTACACTGTATATACGACGTGTGAGTAGTTATTATGGCCAAATGAATCCATGAGGTGGGAGAAGGGGAACTTATTTCGGCGTTGGTAAGGGATTTGTCTGGCGGATGTGTTGCGTCACCACAAACATTTAGGAACCCTGGGTATCTCTGTTCCCGGTTGGTAACGGCACTTTGATTGATATAATTTAAATGAAGTTTCACCCTGATTGGTCAATGATGACGTTTGCAGGTCAGTGAAGGTGATGTAGTGCAACCCATACCGTTGATATGTCAGATTGTAGACAGTAAAATTTAAATCAAACATAGTATTGTAGTGACGAGAATATGGTCTTGTTCAGTATCTGGTATATACTGCAGCATTGTTACTGGGAGGTGCAGTGACATGTCAAACTTAGTCGGGAGAGGTAAGTGACCCTTTAAAGAGGGATTTGCATCACCCCAAGTATGACTTTTAGATGGGGGTAAGCAAAAGTCTCAGTTCGTGATTACTCTTTGATTGACATTAGAGTTAAATTCAAAAGATGCAGAGCAGCTCATATTACACAGCATGCACTGAGAGTGTTTTGATTACATTGGGGCCTTCACCGTGACCAGGATATGGCCTTTCGCAATAAACTGTTTGTCTGCACGAGGACTCGAAGCTAAAGACAGTTACGGGGGGGGGGGCTTGAACTAACTTAGTTGGGAGCATTAGAAATGTCTGGGATGAGACAATGCACATCGCAATCCATCTTCCATTGCATGTCCGAATTCTCAAGGTAGCATGCATGGGGCACCATTCATTTATCTGAAAGGGTGTTTAGGTGATTTCCTAATTTCCTTCTCAACAGCGCCACCCAGTGTCAACAATTATGGCAGTTCAAGCTTGTCCTCGACGTATCTGATCACGTGCTCTTGGATGGGGTTCCCATTGACGCAACAGGTAAGATATTTGTGTAAAATGTTTTGAAGGATTTTAATACCTATTGATACAGGCCCGTAGCCAAGGAAGGGAGGGGGCAAGGGGCGAACCCCATGAAAATTTGTTCGCCCCTAGAGAAGTTTCAAGTTGCCATTGAATTAATATATTTTTACACATTTGGCCCCCTGAACAAATTTTCGCCCCTTGGAAGCCATTTCGCCCCCTTCAGTACCTTGCTTGGCTACGGGCCTGTATTGATCAGAGGTGGCGTCTGGTTGGGGGTATGACCCTCCGTCGTGGACGGCCCCAGTTTCGTCGGGGAGCCTTAATGGGCATAAAGCGTGAAATCCCGAAGGTGACCAGTCACCCTGACAGTTTATTTTACCCTTATGGAGGGCAGGTTCTTCAGACAAACGTCGCCATTGTCAGAGATTCAGGTTGCTGCTAACTGTTGAAGCATCCATCTGCGGTACTTTTTCAAGAAGTTTCCAACCGACATTGATTGATTTTGATTTTTCCATCATAGGGCTAATAATTGTATAATTGGCGCCCAAAATTTACTAACTCTTTGTTTTCTTGTCCCAGGTACATTTAGTTTCAGTTTCAAGTTAAACAACTGTTCTGACCCATTATTCGACCCACCCTCGGATTGTACAGAGAATGACATCGAGCCATTCTTCATTTCAATGGAGATCACTATTCAGGTGAGATGGTTTCCCATGTTTGCTTCAAAGTTTCAACAGCTTCGAAGCATTTGCGTATAGCCAGAAGGTGGTCAGAGTGGCGAAAGCCACTCTCAGTCAAATGATAAAAAATTAAGAGAAACAATCAAAAGGCGGAAAATAAAGAAATATCTAGCCAGTCCACTAAATTATATAAAAAAGACCGAACTGTTGACAATCACACACCTGCCAGTTGCACTGTGTTTCACTAACTTGCACTACACTTTAGTAAACACTAACTTGCGTTGTATATTTGGCCACTCCCAATTAAAAATGTCCTAGGTACACCAGTGCTCCAAAGAAGACCCTTAAAAGCTCAGTCTGATCAGGAAGTTACTATTTCACTCCCTCAGGCTGGCCTGATCCGCAAACCCAAGGGAGTTGCTTTTTCCCACTTCAACTCCTCTAAAATTTAGTTTGTACAGAAGGTTGCACCATTCACATGACCAGGTTACGGATTAAGGGCCCGAGCGTTCCCGACGCAAGGGCAGCGGTTTCAACCTATTTGGCTGCTAAAATAACGTTGACTAGATAAGTACACTACAATTTTTACACTGGCATCCATGCCCCACCTTTAGCCCCTCATAACAGTCATTGACTTGGTTGAAGGTGTACACATTAGAATTATGACCTTCACTCATCTTCCCGAAACCGTTAAACACCTTAGAAAACCCTGTTTACTGCTAAAGGTGTCATTACCTTTTCGAAATCGATGTTTGTGCGAGACACGTGCGTAGTGATTCGACCACTCAAAACATCACATCATTTCTGTCTTCAAAACCAGTTGCATGGTAGAAACAGGGACCTGTCAATGTGGGAAAGGTGCTCCAGGGTAGATAGGTACTTGAGAAACTGGATAATTTGGTCAAAACCAACAAATTCATTTGCGGCTGAATTCCAGTATGCACCTCAAGGTATAAAAAGAGCATTTCGTTTTCAATTTGTAACCACTTTTAAGCTTAATATTTAAGAACACTATAAAAGATAGATTACTGTCGGTCACTTGTATGATTCAAACAGTATTACACTTGTACCTCCTTCCAAATTACAAGTTCCCTGGTTGGAGCATGAAAGCCCCTTCCAAAGCCCTGCAGTCGAGAAAGTGTTCAACTGTCCGTGCACTGTGAAAACAGTTGGGTCAACTTGACCCAAAATTGGGTCAGAGGGAACTGACGAAAATTATCGGGTCAAATAATGACACATATAAGGCTTCATTTGACCCAAACGGGGTTAACATTTGACCCAAAAAGTTGGTTCAGTTCCCTCTTGAACCATGTGTTTTTAGAGTAGGTCTTTTGATAGTCCTAATGAAGATTTTTAACCGCGTGTTTGGTGTAGTGGTAGAGCATCTACCTCTCATACGGGAGGCCCCGGTTCGATTCCCAGGTTGAGTCATACCAAAGACTATAAAAATGGAACCTACTGCCGTTGTGCGATATGCTCCGCAGAAGTAATGGAGTAAGGGAAAACAATCCAATGCCCCACAACTAGAAAAGGGGCAGTGGGCGCCGCTAGATAAGATCAATTTGGAAGTTATAAGTTGAGGCGAAAAACCCCTAACTAACTAACTAACTAGAAGATTTTAAAACCCATATAGACTGTTGTAGAGGTCATGGACAGCGAAAAAGATAGCCCATCCATCATATTGCTTTCACTGAATGGAGAGAATGGAGAAGATTTGAGAGGAGGGTCTTCAGAAGGACGAAGAGGTGTCAACCATCTGGAAAAAGTAACGATGCAAGTCCAGTAAGTTTGACCATCTGTTTACCTATAGTTTAACAACTAATAAAAGAGAAATCTTCCTTTGAAGTAGTTTACCTGTCGACTATATCTCTCCCAAGTTAAGAGTGGGACCACAAAGTGTACACTGTTCTGCTGAGTTAAATAGCTCAATTTGTGATTAGCTTTCGGATTCTTTTTGCCACTTGTCACGGACTTTTTGTCATTCTTACACAGATATCAACCTGAGCTTTTGTGGACTGACTTCGATCTGGATTTAATGCTTTTCATGGTTTGCAAAGGGAACCAGACGGAAAATCCAGGGGTAACTATACATAGACATTTTTGCGGGAAGAGCATAAGTTAAATATTTGCTAGACGTGAAATATGTTAGTTTTAATTGAAAAGTAGTGGACTACTTCAATTTTTTTCATTAATTCTATCTGAAGCCTTATGGGGGAAAAATGCTACGGAAAGGGGCTTGTTAAACTTATATTGCAAACTAAATATCACCTTCAAAAGCAGTAAGGGGGCAAGAAGGATTGATCCCGTTACTCTTAGAAAGTATTTCGTCAAACTTATTTATTTTCCATTTATTTGTGTCCGCGTTATTACTAGTTACAATTTTGAAAATGTAACTAGATACAGTTACCCTGACAGAAGCTACATTTCAGAAGTAATTACTGTAACCTGAATATACCGTAACTCATTGGGGATGAAGGAGACGTAATCATAGATAAACAAAAATCATGGGAGGACAGTCGCGTCTTACTTTTACCGGATAATCTGAGGAGCGTACACAAAGGTTGACGATGATCCATCATCATTGAGTATCGAGGTAGAGGGTCTAGAAGTGTTTTAACGAATCAGGGTACTTAATAACACTTTTTGTCAATCGAGCCTTAACTTTCTAATCATTATGACAGTACTACATTATCTGCAGATCTGTGAGTGGTGGAAGTCTATGAAATCCCAGTGAATAATTAAGAGAGGTTGGTGGGCATTAAAGAGTAGATTGGTGTAAGTGCACTGTTAAAAGCCAGTTCCCTTCAAAGGCCTCGGTGTGGTAAGTTGGTAACTGGTAACACGATAGGCCTATAATTTTGGAACGGCAAAATTTTAAATTGTCGCTAGGTGATGTTGTTTCAGTTCACGTTGAATACGACGACGTTTACTTATGCTGAGGCTGGGGAATTCACACATGTAGACCATGCGCCCCTGGTCCTTGAAGTTTCTCTTAACAATAGGGCGAAACGTCAAGTCAGACTCGGTCTCTTGCCGTAACGGGGTCTTTTAATCAGTTTTATTTGGATTTACTAAACGCCATCTCAATCAGTGTGCTGTTCAAGTTCCTTATACTAGGCTTACTTTCAGTGTATGGAGCTATTCACACAAGTTCATACTTCTCATCCATTAGTATTATCAATTTTAAATTGAATACATGAATGAACGCATGTATCGTATTATAAACCGGGCTGAAACGCATAAGTCCAGCCTAGGACTCAATTTCGGACTGTTTTCCGAGACTAGAAATTGGACAAAACTGGGAGGTTTCAAATTTGAAATTGGTCAGGAATGGGTTGCAACTGAATTCGATGCCAGCCGAGTCCACACAACGTAAAATTACATTAAAATTTCTTGATTCCATTGATTTTGATGATGACATGGAACTCAGGGCGCGATCGTGCATGCTTTCACGTGCAAAGCCATCTAGTATCAGCATGCGATTCTCAATCGTGAGGAAAATTTGATGATGGTGTGTGTGTGGGAGGGGGGGGGGTAGGAATGGCTATGATGAAAACAGTTTTATATCGTTTATGTCGAGTATATATTACTATCGAAATGATGTCAATTCGAAATTTTTGTGTTACTTATCGAAAGAAAATGTATTTTGTCGTCATTGTGACTATATGTAACCAGAAAGTAACGGAACCAAAAATGTAACGCCGCTACAACAACTTTTATTCAGAATTGTACGTACTAGTTTAATTGGTCAGTTACAAGATGACAAATGTCACTCGTTACACGGTTCCGTCACAAAAATTGTGTAAGTCATTATAGTAAGGAAGTATTTGCCAAACCCAGGCTGGGAACACTGTAAAATCCCCCCCCCCCATCTTTGTGAGCATTAACGTCGACAACCGAACGGCCGCCGGCTTACCTATCAAGGTTTCATGCCTCAAAAAGATGGGGGGGGGGGGATTTTATAGTGTTCCTAGCCTGGGTTTGGCAAATACGTTCTTAATGGTAGGTGGGATTCAAATGTAACTTATGTATATGCCATTATAGGCTACACAGTTTTATACACGAAGTATGAGGTCTCCCTGGGAGAAATCTGGAAATTGTGACTGTTTCATGCGGCTGGTTCCAGCTAAGCCCGTAGCAACAGAACCACGAGGGAGCGCATCCCCCATCCCCAATTTTCAAATTACTAGCTTTTATTGTAAAACAACTGGAATGAAAACGTAGTAAAGTATGGATGATAGCACCCTTTGGCGCTTAACGACCCTAAAATATCTCTTAGGGAAAGGGTACGCTCGGCCAGTAGCCACGGGGGGGGGGGGACATTTCGGGGTAAGGCCCCCAAAAAATATTTCTGCCCCACCAGATGAAAGTTGAAACAGCATAATAATTGATCTAGTAGAATCTACTCCATTATGCTTAACACAAATTTTACTTCAAATGGTAGCATATGTGGCACAAAATTGCATGTAAGGACACCCAATTTTTCAAAAATTTTCAAAGGGGAGGGCAACACCCCTCCCCTTAATACCCCTCCCCCTAATGCCCCTCCCCCTAATACCCCTCCCCCAGGCTGGCGACCACACAACATACTGCATCCTACGTCAGAGAAATCTGGCTACCCAACTGATACTGACAAGACCAGTGGCGCACGCGGGGGGGGGAGGCATTGGGCTATGGCCCCTCTCAAGGATGCCAAATGTAGCCTATGTGGCACCAAATCGCATGTAAGGACACCTAATTTTTCCAAAATTTTCAATGGGGAGGGGTTCCCCTCCCCTAGACCCCTCCCAAACTTCACGGGACCAAAATTTTGCATTCGGCATTCTTTCAACGTAACGTCGGATCTGGCCGGCTTTGGGTTGCTGGATCCCTAATGGGAGTTTTGGTACAGTGACGTATACAGAACCCAATTTTTCCAAAATTTTCAAAGGGGAGGGGACACCCCTTCCCCTTAGACCCCTCCCCCACGCCGGTGATCACACAACATACTACATGGCCCCCTTCAGAGAAATCCTTCGCCACTGGACAAGACGCCCTCCCTTGAAATGTTCAAGCCCCCCCCCACCGGAAATTAGGAGGAAATTTTAGTGCCCCCTCAATCACAACGCTTGCTTTGGGCCCGGGTACACTCCCTCATCTACGGACGTCATCCCCCAGGACGGCAATCTTCTTAGCGCTGTGCGCCCCAAATTAGTTACTCTAGAAGTCTATAAAGTCTCAGTGAGTCAAGTCACTCCGGAAGCAAAATACAACTAAAAACTCAAATTTTCATACCGCAGGGATGCCTAGATGTGGAGACATCACAAAGGTACATCGCCTACTACAACCCAGGATTTGTATACCAATACGAAACTAATGAAGAGACGCCGGTTGTTCGTCTCTTCAACATTACTTCAATTGAAAACGAATGGAACCCAGATGGGAACGAGACAACACAGCAGATGCTTTCTTACCATGGTTATGACACAGATACGCATATCTACGAGATGCAATTCATCAACACTGCCCTCTCTCAAAACCGACTGGAATACACAATTACAACTGTATACGAGTAAGTTTTCCCCTCTCGCAGAGAAATGTTGCAATGAGCAATTCAAAGGGACAAGGGGGGGGGGGGGGGAGGTGCCCCAGATCCACACCCTGCCAATGTATAACTGCATCGGGTCAGGGAGGGAGAGTGCAAGGGGAGTAGGGGGGAGTAGGGTGAGGGTGAGGGTAAATGTTTCTCGCTGTAATTATGGTTATGCTGTCCTGAATTTTAGGAGGGTCAATACACCAAAAAAATCCCAATTGATATCTATTGCTGTACCCAAAGCGGGCCCGTAGCCACGGGGGGGGGGGGGGTTCGGGGCAATGCCACCCAAAAAAAATTTCTTCCCCCAGATGAAAATTGAAACTGCATAATAATTAATGTGGTGGGATATTTTATACCCCCCGTCACAGAACTTGCCCCCCCATCACAAAACTTTCCCCCCCTAAAAATGTGAAGCTGGCTACGGGCCCGACCCAAAGCAAAGTAGTTCTAGGCTATTTTGGGGGAGGGATGGGATGGGGATAAGGGGAAGGGTTTTCCCTAAAGAATTGCAATTATTTTAATCTACAATTTTTCACTTCTCCAATCCCAAAACTGATCGATTTCCTGAACTATTGGGGCTTCTCTTGCTACTCTTGGCAGTATATAGTTTGTTGGCATTTACATTTCAAACGCGGGTTTTCTAGTGAAGCTTTACCTGTCCTTGTCGGAAGGGGAAATGCGCCTTTTATCGTCGTCACATGGTGTAGAAGCTGGAGATAGATGATCGAGTGTTATACATCCAGCTAGGTCAATTTGTGGTTAATCTCTTCAATATAAAATTATGATTCTAACCTAAGTTTACCTTTTCCCAGTGGCCCCCACCCTGCGCTGCCTTTTTGCTCTGCGACAAATACTCTGCTTTAGACCACTAAAATCACACAATTTTTCGGTTTTCCTATTTTCCCCTAGACTTGTAGAAAAAATTCAAAGGAGACGAAGAAACGTGAATGGAATGTCACAGCAACTGGCCCTTCACAGCTTCCATCAAAGATTCCGGAGAAATATCTGGGATGAGGCAGAATTGCCACAAGGTAGGTAGTTTTGTGGCGGTCCTTGAGTTTGTCGACCCAGTGCATGGGAAAAAAATACATTACAATAGACAAAAGTGCTGGCCAAAAATTCCCCGGGGCAGTGGCGTAGCCAAGATTTCTCTCACGGGGGCCATGCAGTATGTTGTCTGATCGCCGGCCTGGGAGAGGGGTCTAAGGAAAAGGGGTGCCCCTGCACTTTGAAAATTTTTGAAAAAATTAGGTGTCTTTATCTTGTGCCGCATATGGTATCTTTGAAGTAACATTTTTTGTTAAATAAATCACGTATTTTAGGTACCAAAAAATAATCGGCATCAGTGAGAGGGACATGGCCCAATGGCCCCCTAAATACGCCACTACCCCAGGACACCGCCCACCCCCTTACTCAGTGGAAGATTAGGGAGGATGGAAGAAAGGCAGGTCGAACAGAAAGCATGACTAGCGTTAACAGACTAATAAACACGCTCACACTATATACTGTCATTTCATTGGTGGGGGGGGGGGAGAGGGAGCTACACTTCTGACGCATTCCCCATCCCCTATATCAATGTCTTTGCCCTGAGTACGCTTTTTCCTGCAGTACCACAAATATCAAACTAATTTCACGTGGGAATGACTGAACATACATCTAGGTGCAACTTGATGAGCTCTAAGCGAGACACAGCATCTGTTTTACATTGTCCGTTGGGAGAGTGGGGTAGGGGTCAGAACGGCCGGTCCCCACGAGGTCTGAAATACACATGAATCGACTACCTACACACGAGCATACCAGTGGCAAGCGCAAAGGCCATGCCCCTTCCCGTTGCTGCTCAATGGAGAGGAATGATAAATGGAGGAATGAGAACTCGACTTTTGGAAATTTCTGACACTGGCAAGTGTACATTTGGGAAGGAATGATTTACCTGCTAAGCGGAACGATGATCCGAACTCCTGAAAGTTAGAAGTTGTAAATGAGTAGCTACTGTTTTTGACATTCTAGTTTTCCTTTCTTCCACATGTATGTAAGAGAGTAAGAATAGCAGGATTCCCAGCAACGTACAGGAGGTGACAAGTGATTCGCCCTCCGTCGCAGCTATCTAAATTAAATTGCCCTCAGAATATTAAGGAAAGTGAAAAGGTAGGGCTCCAGTCGTGGGTGTATCTGGCAACAAATACGTATCCCCTCACCCAGGTCCAGGTGCGTGGTCAAGGGGACCCTCTGAAAATTTTTTCGCCACCTACAAAGTTTCAAGTTGCCATTTACTTAATACAATTTTATATATTTGACCCCCAGAAAATTTTTTCGCCCCTCCTGGAAGCCATTTTGCCCCCTTCCGTGCCTTGTCTGGCTACAGGCATGACCTCCCCACTGCAAAAATCCTGGTTCCATGGTCAAATGTGTTTCCCCATCTGCAATCAGTTGTTAACTTGCAGTCCTTAAAACATTGCATAACAAATTTCAATTGAATTTCTTTTTTTTTTCAAATAGGTCACATAGTGAGTATGGAAAGCATCGGTTGTCCTGAAAACTCTACATACGAAGACAGAACTTGCACTTGTGACAATAGGGGTGAATTTTACGACACAGAAATTTTTGCTTGCAGGATTCTGGATCATTTAATCGACCATACAGGAGGAATGGGAGACGAAAATGAGAAGGAAAAAGTACCTTCCTCCTCCCATCGTCCCATGGCATTGTGGATGAGCTATTTCTTTGCTTACTTCTGTCTAAGTGTTTTCTAGGAAATCATAAAATTTTGTGCATGATGAGTCATGTAAAATCATTTTCTCATTTTAGTAGTTCTCTCATTTAATGAGTAATTTAACTTTAAGTGACTGCACTGTGTTGGGCATTATTTTTCTGTAAAATTTTGTTGGAAAATTGTCCAAATGAATATGAAAATGATGGAAAAGGATCTGAAATTATTTGTTGGCAAATTATTTTGCACTATTGAACCTTAATATAAAACAATTGCAAAGCCAATAATTATTAAGCTGTCCGTCTTTCAATTTGTTCTTCACAGCACAATGATACCCGTCAAAATTTATACACTGGTGAACCCTTGGAATCTTGTGGTAAAAAGTCAGCTTAAACCCTGTCATTGTGTTAGCCCCAAAGGCGTGCAACCCATCTTAATATCTCCATATTGATCAGAAAATTCCTTTTGTTTCTGGTGGAGGTCATTTGGGGCACTGGAGGTCAAAAACGGGAAACTAAAAATATTGAAAAGATAGGAATGATGGACACAGCGCAGTGCGTGTCACAGCCTGGCACTACCCAACCCACCCTGCACTGCCCACATCACCCTATCACTGTGTCAACCCAATGGACAAGCAGCCCATCTTAATGTCCCCACAAAGATGTCTCCCCCTACCAAAGAACCTACAACCTGTGTCCTACCAAAGAATTGCATGAAGGTATACAAGTACACGAGAGGTGTGGGCCTCCCAAGTTATGTAATTTAGGCATTTTCATTGCCAAAAAAATAGTAGGTGAGTGGTATTGGACAATTATAACCTTAGAAGGGACTGGGACCAGATGAAAGTAAACTTTTTTTCAATTATCACCTTTATTACTGTTTTATTTCTAGTGGAATACATACAAGGTATCGAACACTGAATATAGAAATATTTAAAGACATAGATTGTTCTGATGGGAAATGGCAGCCACCACCACACCCCATTAACTATAAAGCCAAAAGGCTTAGTGATTCCTTGCCATATGATATATTGTAACAAGATTGAGTCACCCACATGACAAGCATGCG
>WURT03194110.1:0-18845 GCA_009936505.3 Holothuria glaberrima
ATAAATAAATAAATAAATAAATAAATAAATAAATAAATAAATAAATAAATAAATAAATAAATAAATAAATAAAAATAAAAAAATAATGTAATTCTACAACGCCACCCACAGGAAGATAAAATACCTTAAAAACTGTACAGAATAGCTGAAAAAGTTACCTGCTATATTAACTCTTTATTCTTCTTGAAACACTTAATCTAGATTCACTTTGTTTTTCAAAGAGTAGCTACCGGTTAGAAATTAATCGGAGCATCTCGTGTTCTCTACCCCTGATTGCTCTGCCCTATTACTTGCGCAACTCCAATGCATCTATTCAATAGAAAGGTTACATTTCGCTAAGATAATCGGCGTGATTTATCAAAATGAAGTCAGAATACGAATGCTTCCGATCCACGAGTTATTTTTACCTCTCTAACTAACACTTTCGCAACATCATCTCATCCTATCGACCAAAATTTGTTTTATATAGATCTGCGCTGTCCTACGTTCCAACATATTGACAAAAGAAGCGGGAATGCCTCCCAGGCACAGATCAGCTCTTGGGTTGTTAATGCACCTCACTCCCATGAAAGAACGCCGAAACCTTCGACCGCTAGTTGCTAGTTCCTGCGATTACAGCAAAACTGTCATAACAATTAATATTAGCATACTTCTTTTATCACACAAATTCATACCAGAAATGAGAATGTGTATCTTAGACAGGATGAGATTTTTCAAGTATTACACGCTTTCTCAGCCGATCTTGAAACACCTCTTGTAATACGGTCTTGCATCGAAAGAAATGTAGTAGTCCACATTCTCTGGTGATCACCTGACAGCAGCAATGCTACATTCAAAATCTTGGAAGATGTAGAAAGTTACTGTCACGCACATTTGGTAGATTATCCCGTTTTCAAGTTTAAGAAAAAATTGAGACTGAGAAGATCGATTGCAGATGAACAAGACTTAAGGTCACGTGTATATTGGATTTCCTTCTCGTTTTTCGTGTTTGAAAATACTGGGATGACCTTACATTTTGGTTTATGAGGAAAGCAAAGCTTCATTTGGAAGATAGAAAGACCTCACAATGTTTACATTACATGTTAAGATTCGAATCTCTGTTAAATGTTCCTTCCATAGAACCGAAATGTCCCTTGCTTTCGTTGCTGAAAGTTTAACTTACGATACTTTATAGTGTGGGTTCGTCCCACGATGATTGTCATCACCTTAAACTGTTAAAATACCAGCAAAAGTAAAAATCTAACTCTCCATCGTTATGCGCTGAGTTTTATTATAACCGCTGACAATTTCTCACATCAAGCTTGGTTGCTTCAAGTTGGACATGTTTTTGTTAAAATATACTTTTTCCGCTCCATAGCAAACAATAGGCTAAATTACAACAATTTTCAACATTAGCAAGGATTCTTCTCGGGCTTCTTGCTGTTCGCCGGAACCCTGTAATTTCTTCAGATCCATAGATTATTAACTGGCAAAACACATTCGTCTTTGCTGAAGCTGGTCACAAACCTTCGATTCCAGTGTATTCATTTTCAATCTAAGGTCGTTATGAGACATGTCACGCCTCTTCTATCGATCTAGTGCTTCTGCATTTCTGCAGAGTGTCGTATAAAGTGTTCTCCAAAGTATCGATTGGTTAAATCAGAATCGAAAATAGTGATCTAAGCACAAATTGTATGTAATTTGGCCCAATTGCATACTCGGGGACGCTACATCACTTTAGATTTCTTGTGAAACGCAAAATGAACCTATGCAATCACACGCTACTTTATGTGTGTGCGTATGTATGTGTTTTTTCTGTTGCTTACAAATACATGGAATTTGGATTGTCATATTAGTAAGAGGGCTCCTGCTGTCCTTGTGGATGTCAAAGGTTATTTGGGGGTACATGACGATAAAAGCGTAAAACCTTGAAAACAAGATATTTCAAGATAGGAATGATGAACACGTAGTAATGTCTGGCACAGCCCAGCACTGCTCAACACCACCACGCTGAGCTCAAACCACCAGCACCATGCAAATAGAAAGAAATACCTGTCAAGGACTACTTTTTGGGAAGGAATCAGGAAAGAGAGGTTCTAGTAACAGATCGTAATTAGTTCATGTAAGCTCAATGACTTACTGTTCACACCTATCGTGCTGCAAGCAGCGTATGTACCATTTACCACCAATCAAATTCTTGAATAACAATCATGTGACGCCCTCCAAACTGATGTTCTGAATTATTTTCAAGGTAATGACATCGGATTATGAAAAATATGCTCAATTTTGCTTGTTCACGTAATCGTAACCTACTTGTTCAACCCAAACCTTGATCTTGAAACAACAGTTTGTTCCAGAAACTAAATACCAAATTAGGTCAATTGTTCAATAAATTCCGAACGGTTCCAGATCTTGTTATTACTTTTGCCTGAGCGCATGAAAGAAATCCCGGTGTGTCCCTTTTCATAAATAATAGCCGTATTGAACCGATCATAGAAACAGACAAAACAACGAATGTCATCAGTTCCATCAATCTATCAGTTAGATGCGTAGGCATTATCGCAAATGTTTATCGTCCCTCTGGTTGTATATAAAGCCTGGAAAATGCAATAGGACAAAATTTTTGCTTTAATTATGCAGTCTTACCTCCAGAAAACAGTTTTTATGACTAGGAGGATATTCCCGCCATCTATCTTCGCTCTTGTTGATTCAGAAAGTGTCGTTGAGATAAGTCACCAACAGTGATAATAAGGTAAACTGACTAGTGCAGAATCTCAAAGGTTCCAGGGCAATGGATTAGTTTCGTATAGGAATTTCCACTTCAGGATCAGATGGATTTCACTTTCTGAATGCATATTTCTATAGCACAACTGTTGGCCAGAGAAAATGTCTGTAATACATTCCACTGGACTGGAACAGGATCAATGCATAATAAGGGATTCTGTTCTATTTTTGGGTTGGGCTGCAACGTCATTATCTACAACTGTCTATTCCCATGCAAAAAATACTTGCATTTATCATTCGCTGTGCAGTGCTGTGTTAATATCTTACAATGTTTTTCCCTAGGGAACTTCGTTTTGTCAAGTTTATGGAAGAGAGCAAATATTTCATAACAGAGAGGTGGAAACCATAATTCATCAGTTTCTTCAGTAATTTTTTACAGGAATCTGTATAGGGTATGTCCCTTAGTCTTACACTTCTGACTAAACCATGTTCACATTATTTCAAGAGATCATTATGCTGTTTTTACTTTGTGGCGTTTACTCGTTTACTATTAACAAGAGGTTGTCTTTAACTTCATTGACAGTATCAAAATAGACAACCAAGCAGAATTGATATAATAATGCTTTTTCTTTTCGTTTTGCTGAGCCTAGCTTTCCCAGCTTTAGATTCAAGGAAAACAGAAACTGCAAGAGCATTTTATTCTGATGTTGAGCTTGTGAAGCTATCTTCTTAAGAATTAATCCGTCGGATACATTGTGACGATTTGACTTAGAATGACCTCTTCGTTATCAATTCGTTATCAAATACTGATGTTACAGCATAAGTAAACAAAATTCGTAGCTTTTTGTGCCGTGCCGAACGGAAATTTTTAGTCTAATAATTTGACCGTTTTGGTCATTTTTCGATTTTTGGAATTGCCAGGGCAGAGAGCTGTTTTCGATTGAATTTACTTGAACGGTAGACCCCCTCCCCCCCAAAAAAACTAGCTAGCGAATATAAAATCGAAAATACATTCTAACCCTTTGCAGCATGGAAGAACAACTTCGGAGGTAGTTCTTCCACTTATCCGGGAAAATATTTACGTCAATAAAAAGTGACCATTTCCCCTTAAGCTGCCATCAGCGGCGCCATAACAAAGGTATCTTATACAATGATATTAAGTCTTAACAATATAGGATATGGCCCTAAAATGTTAACTGCATCGAAGATGTAAACACGATCTATTTCATAAAGGTCAAATGTAACGATGAACACTAAGGATGATATTTATGGCTATCATCGTAACTGCATGAGTTTCTTAAACCAGAAAGGGAGAAGGTAACCTGATCTTAACATCTTCAAAATATTTGAGAGCGTCTCGATGATCGAATTGACGGATGTGAAATAACCTTCGAAAAGACTGTAGCCACCGTAAAAGACTTTCGACTACATCCACGTCTTGCAAGAATATTTAATCGTTGATTCATTTATGTAATGGGAATTGGCTGGCAAATTCTCAGAAGGGGATGGAAAAGCTTTCATCTGGCCTTGTAATGATTTCACAGAAAGTCAGTACAGGAAATGTGAACGAAACTGCGTTGAATTGTCTTCCATATATTAAAGCACGTACAAACACTAAGTTGCCGCCTTGACAGTGATTTTTGATCAAATTATCAATTTCATGGGGATTTTAATTACTTTTTGTTAAACTAGGCGATGGAACCACTCTCAGCATTATTCTCCTCCATTTATACTAAATCGCTAGTAATAAAAACAATGGCCTGCCTGACTATTTTGGTATAGGCTTTCAATGCCTTTAAACCTGAGTTCGCCCTTTGTAACATCGTTGCATCTTACATTCAGTGAAATCAGCTTTGAAATGCAAACTTAATACTTTCAAAGACCTTCAAATTACATCTAAATACTATATAAGAAGAAAAAGATCTGTTTTGCCAAATCACTACTAAAATATCCTTCGTTAGAGTGTACTTATGATGGATAGGAAGTATGTATTTTTCCATCTCACTGAGGGAAGAGTGTGGAGAGAAGTGTCAAAGACTCCATCCGTCAATCTTAAACGTCATGTGATTGACAAAGCATATCTCAGTGTATCGTGCAGGATATTCATATGCGTGACTGAGAAGACTATTATGTTACAAAATGGATTAAGTTTCCTAAGGATAGTAATGTACCATAAAAAAAAGTTTTGAAAAAAAGAGCATAATTCACTTGTCTAACTCATTTCTTGAAATGCTAAAAATTCTCTATTTGTCAATGTATGATGCTAATTTGGGTTTTTTTGTTAAGTTCTTACGACGACTGTGTCTTCAGGCGACTGGAACTTCCGTACATGCAGAGTTAAACAAAACATTTGATTCCCACGCAAAACTTCTTTTACGTTGACAAGTTTTGCCTCAATCACCCATACGATTATCTTATCATCAATATGATGCATTGCATACCGGAAAAGTGTTGTCAAGGAGGTTGAAAGTCGCCTTAAATTTCTGCATGGGATGTTTTTTTAACTTAGATTTAAAAGGAAAAGAATGATTAAAGAGAATGGTATATATTTATTTCGTTCATGTAGCTGTTTCATTTATCCTTTTTTTTGCATACGAAGTATTACATTGTTTTTTTCCATAACTGGTTGTAGGAAAGATGAAAGTAAAGTTAATCCCAAATCCAGTATGTCACTTTACGGACTGCATTTTTTACTGTCAAATCTTACTTTTAGGGTAAACTTCGCATAAAACTGTATACCTCTATCACCACAGAATGATTGCTAAATACCTCTTTGAGGAATCTAATGTATAACATGTATTTACAGGTCTTAAATATTTTGTCAATGCATAATGGAACATAATTGCTCAAAACTACATCCGGTTTCCTTTGCGCATTAGACTCACACTTAACCTTGAAACACGTAACTCTACGTGAAGAGCTGTGGAAGATATGTGGACTCGTCCTTTTTGAAGTGTATACAATTTTATTCAAAACAGTTTTGGTCATTTTACAGATTGTGAAGCTTGTCTGACTTTATCCTGTACATTCTAATTCTATATAAAGAACACATTAACACACTTGTCATTATTTTATAATATTGCGTCTTTCATTCGGCCAAAGCCACCCTTACATTTGCAAAAACAACCATTTAGTCCCCCCCTCCCTACGGTGGATGATACACGACGAATGGATAGTTTTGGAGCCAGAATCTAAAAAAGAACAAATTTTAACTGTGCTTTTTCTTTCACTTGTTGCTGAAATCATAAAAGGAAACTTTTAATCTAAAATCTATTAGCCTTAAAGGCATGTTTACTGGTATTATTTCTTAATGAGGGTGAGGAAAAAGCTGAAATTTAGCTCCGATTCAAGAAAGTGATTTTAGGCTTTTCATTCAAACTGAGCAGAAGCTCTCTGACGCCGAGCGGAAATAAGTAAAATAGTAAGACGTTCCAACACTTCAACCGGTGTATTTTATTTACAACTAAAATCTGCTGAGATTTCTTCCCAACCTATTAGAATGAAACCTATCCGTACGGAAAGACGAAAAGTTACTCTGAAAGAACCACTGTGCCCCAAATCGATACGACATTCAGAAGCAAATATATCACCGTGTGTTTGAATGGTAGGACCGCTGTTTAGCAGTTTCGGTCAATATTGCCATTGAAAACGACCCGTTTTTGGTGTTTTAATTGGAAATCCGCCGAACCTTTCTTATATATAAAATTAAAGTACTAAACTTCACTGTAAGGTTATAAATTATTCTTCCGCACTGTGCATGCCTCGTGGTTCCACACACAGGTAAGCCATTCGTGGAAGTGCTCAGGTGGTAAATGAGTGCTACTTAAATGTTTCAATGTGCTAGCTAGATAGTTTTCATTTTCATTACATTATACCACTGAGAGATTAAGAAGTTAATGATGTATCTAAAACTTACTTTTTGTTTTTTCTTTGACAGGTCAATATCTGGCAACATTAATGGTCTTGGTTTCCCTGTCGCTTGTACTCAATGTGAGTGTAGTCATGATTTACAACAAAGGTTTATCTGGTGAACCTGTGAAACCCTGGATCCGTACTTTCATCCATAAGATCCTAGCACCAGTAGTTTTGATCCATGTACCAGGACAACGAAAAGTAAAAAAAGAAAAATTTAAACCCAAGCGACTGAATAACAGCAAGTTGAGTCCTACACACTATCCTAACGTAGCTTTCTCTCAACTTAAAACGTATTCGTCGAGATACGGTGACAACGAGCAAGTTGTTTTGAATGGAAATCACTATGGAGGCAAATATTCAATGGTGGACAATGGTCACTCACATTCCACGACTGAACAAGCAGTGATTGTAGAATTAAAAAGAATGAACGAATTATTAACGAGTATCAAACAAGATAAGGGTGGCGCCAAACAGCTTTCTTCAAAGTCAGGTGGCACTACTACAAGTGACAACTTGAAGGAATGGATATTAGTAACGAGGGTGCTTGACAGAATTTTCTTCACATTTTATGTTTTAGCGTGCATATTGGCATCCGTTTACCTAGTGATAAAGATACACGTTTTCTAAAGCCATTCGACGAGCTTTGTAAAGCATATGGATGGGGCCATGTAAAATTCAAAACGTCCCTTAAATAACATTAGAAGAAAAATACATGGACGTGTCATGAGGAAGACTGCAGTTCAGCTCATCGCCCCTCACGGTATTTTTGTAAATTTATTCAGATGTATTACATTCAGTAATTCTTAGCTATTTTTAGATCAAGATCACAATGGGGGGGGGGACATTTTTGGACATTAATATTTTTACAGCTTTGATGTCAGTCTCATTTTCCAATAATTTGTCTTTAGCTTTCCAAGCAATGAAAATTTGTCCTCCAAACTTGGTAGCTGGTTGGATGTCGATGTTTCTGAAGACCGGTTGGTGAATTATATCACCAGCAAGTTGTTCGTAGCTTGTTCATAGCTTGTTCATAGCTATATAAAAGTTGCAAGGTCTCTTAAATCGTAGTACCCCTAATGGTGATGAAGTTCAGGTGATGAGAACTGTTGACACAAAAAGGGAGCATTTACGTTAAAACTTTTGTTCCTAGTGAAATCTGTGATAAGGGCATGAAACCGTAATGTAATGTTATCCATGTAGTGAACAGTTATTTTAGGAGGCAAATGATATTTACTTCATGGAAGCTAATCTTAGACTGAAGTGAATAGACAGCTACTATTCATATTCACTTCAGTCTATTCAGCCTATTTCAGCCTACTCATTTTTCGCCAGGGGTCTTTCCGCCCATTACGGACCACAACAACGGAAACCCGTAGGTACTTAAAAGGTACGTCCTCTTACTGACAACAGAAATTTCGAAATTTACATGGGAAATGTCCTCTAAAAAGGAATAAAATAGAAATAGAAAGAACAAATGTTGCTTACGCACACACGAAAAAATGAAACCCAGTACGTGTAACTCTAAGATCATAGCATCACACAACAGATGACTTATGTGGAAAATTTGATTCCGAAACTTCCCTAGATGTGTAGGATTTGTATTTTTATTGTAGGAGGAATGCGCTTTATGTTGAAATTTACCAGAAGTCAAAGGTCAATTATCATCGTTGATCACAGAATTCTTATACTTACAAATTCGGCTGAAAACATTATTTAGAACTTCAGCTGAGCTGAAGCTGAACAATAAGCTTGTACTAACTGACATATTAAATATAAATAATCAACCTCTCTTAACTTCGGTCCTCTTCCAGTTTGAAGTCAAGGTTTTCCTGACGGAAGAGGATATTCCCTCTGTTTTGTGTTGCTGGAATTAGTTTTCTTGAAGTATAGACTTTATGTGGACATTCAGTATTTCAATCCTTCAATTAAGGTGCCATCCAGTTGGAAATATCATTTTGAGATGAATGATGACTAAATTTCACCAAAATATTACATTAGTAAACGAAATGTTAGCAAAAAGGTATTTTTAAAATGGACCATAATTTTAGAGGACCGTAACAACCATCCCGACGCAACCGCATCCTTTGCCTATGATTCAGTGCTAGTACCCATTGCTACACATATGGAGACAAAAAGTTGGCGTTTGTTAGCATTCAATTGACTGTTAAAGTAACCAAAGCTAAATTTACTTGTCTTATGCAAGTCACGATTAGTATGTTTTAGTTATCTGGAGTGGTAGGGGAAAATGTCAAACCTGTCTCTCAAATTAAAGGCACACACCGTGATGAAAGTACTGTAATGTGTTATCGATATTAACACCTCCCAGCTTCAGGACACATCACATTTCTTTAGATTCTGAAAATGAAAATAATTTTTCAAAATTTATATTTGGAGGACATTTTAATGCAACAAACCAAGAAAATCACCCTGTCTATTCTTTTTTATCATTGATGGAGGCAAAAAGTTGAGCTTTGTTAGCATTCAACTGAATGGTACAGTTAATAAAACTAAATTTTATTGTTTGCATGTCAAAATTATCCTTAAAATTCATGTTTTAAGGAAATTGTGGTACAACAAACCAGGACAGTCACCCCTATCTATTCTTAATTTATTTATGACTTAATTTACTATTGCCACCAGAATGATTTTAGTCCTCACCGGTGTGTTTTACGTGACACTTTCAGTGTAAAATAGTCACTCGGTGCCTCAAATATCTTGAGGAAAATTCTCTTAATTCTGAAGTATACAAAGTTTCCTCTTTGACCGGACCAAACAGCTAATTTTTTAATAAGTTAAGACTTTATTCAAACCTAGATTTAAAGACGGCAGTAAAATGAGATTTGAATCGTACGGTCTCCCTCAATCCCTCGATTGCTTCGAGCAATGCTTTCTTTCTGCCTACACTGCCTTGGATTTATCTTGTCTGCTGTAATGGCTTTCAAACTGTGTAATGTGTAAACTTTACCATTTTTGCAGTGTCCAGTATCCATTTAATGTCCACTAGTGTCCAACAAAACTTCCTTTCAAATTTATGATGTTTTTCCTGCGTTATGGCCAATTTCTGATGCTAATTGATGGTACACAGGTGAACTTGCTTTAGTATTTGTTTGTTCCAAGTAATATCGACTCGTCGGTTAAGTCCAGATGTAATCACATTGGGTGGCGACTTTGATTCTTCGTTTTTAAACATTCATTTCGTTTGATGCAGTTATCAAGATACTGTTTAAAGAGGTCAAATCACTTTTGCAGTTTGCCTTCAATATTTCTATCCTTAAGATCTATCAAGTTTATCTTCTTTTACTTTACTTAAAATCCTGGGCAGGTTAAATCATGAAAAGTAGTCCCTCCTTCTTCAACGATCCTTTGCTATTTGTTAGAAATCCCTTTTAAATCGACAATGTTTTTAACAACATCACATTAGGCCGAACTCTTTATAATGGTGGCAAGAGAAGTAGGCAAACGCCATTATATCTATAATACACTTTACTATATAAATGATGAAACAACAGATTATTCTTTGTTTTTCCAACAAAGGATACCCAGATTAACTTAAGAATTATAAAAGTCTATCATTTTATGGTACTCTATTTAACATTAAGGTAAGTTAAGACTTTGTACCGCGATAGATAATACTGTCACATTTAACCAGAGGAATTCAACGTCTCAAGTACCTACAGCTAAATCCACTCGTTTTTTGGATGTTCAGTCTGCCCTGGCCGGCTTTCTCTATTTCGAAGAATTTGATTGACTTCAGAAATTACTTCTACAAGAAATGAAATGGTCTATTGAGAAATATTGATGTATAGGGCATAGGATCTGTTATTCATCAGGCTAAGCGTTGGCGTACTTTAAAGAGAGAAAACAAGAGAATTGGTTCCCTGAACTCTTTTATCACTGGAGTATGTAACTCTAGTCTCAAAATGTAAACATGGGTCGCTACGAATAAACTATAAAAGAACACCTTTACAGGTTTATTACTCACTACAGCGGAAGCTTCATCATGTTGATGTACACTTAAAGCGAGATTAAAAGAGACAAAATCTCAAGTGGTGAATGATGACAGAATGTTACTTCACTTCGTCGTAACGAAGTAAAGATATGTATTTGTTGGTTAGAGTACATGTAGATGCAAAAAGGCAGAGAAACTCTGACAGAACTGAAACGATAGTTTTTGTAACCCTTAAAGGCTTTGCGTTTATGACAATGTAGGCAGAAAACTGCATTGTAAATATTTTTATTATACAATTTTTCATACACCTATCAACGAAAATGATTGAATACCTTATTTTAATCTTCAGTACGTTGTACATATCCAGTGTGTTGAATGGTTACACGAACCGCCTGCTGACATGTTGTTGACTCCTATGAGGTTTTCTATCTGCAGTGATTTCTATTTGATTTTATAAAGGGTTGGCATGCAAAATATTAATTTTCAAGTTGACACCTGACGCTGGATTATAATTCCGATTTTGGGCACCTATTTTTCACTACAATAAGGATTGATACTTATGTTCCATCCGGCGGTGAACTAATTTCACATTGTTTATTTCATGTGGTGTAAAATCTAACACTCTGTTTCCACGTCACAAATCCAGTTGAAAGTTACTGTAAAGCTTTATTCCATATCATATGAATCAATACAAATTACAGAAGTTTGCGGGTCATTTACCTAAAAGAGCTAAGCTCACATTCAAAGTATTAACGAGCTTGAAAGCGTAAACAGGACACGAAAAAGCAATACCGCGTTACAATTGACAGAGGGAATGTAAATGGTTTCTTAATGAAACAATACTTTGTATGAAAATAATATACAAAAGATGTTTAACTATTTTTAAATGCCAGCTCTCAAATGTTGTAAACACGTTAAGTATTCAGAATTTGTAGATAATGTTACGTTCTTTCATGCGCTAATGACGACTCGATGCAATATTCGTCTTTATTTTTATCGTTCAAATTAAGTATTCACATAAACTTCACGTTTGACATTATATGAGTAAACGATTTTGTTTCATTATCACGTTATTCGAATATGCAAATTGATAAGAGGCAAATAGAAATTAGAAGTGTTTACAAAATAATGAAATCGTTTCTTGATTTTTTTGCTAACCTTGTTCAGTCTATGAAGACAGACCATCGATAGTTTGGTCTCAGATTATAGCTGAAATTTGAACTTACCAAAAAAATATCTAGTGAAGTACAATTTAAACACTCAGTTTTAGGATAATTATGTGAAATAAGGTTATTTGCATCACACAATCTCTTTCAACTCTACCAATTTTAATCCCTTATGTAATTTGAGATTTCAAACTGTTAAGCATTCACAGGTATAATGTTTTGGCACAAACAGGCAGAAAATTAAATCCGGATTCTATTGTTGTCTTAGGCACTTTCTATCGAATCCTGGACACACAACACTAATCTAATGAAAGCAAATACATGTAAGAAACTTTCATTACTCAATTAATTTTCTACGTCATTGCTGTTATTACACATGCACTTTGATGATAAAGCAGAAGTTGCAGTGAAGCTTCAACATAGACATACATAAATTTTCTTGCAAATGGCAAAAGAAACACGGCTATCTACGGCACAAAAACATTGTGCTAAAGAGAACTGCTTTGCCTTTTGCATTGGGAAACGCATTTAATGAGCAGAATAGATCAATACGTAAAATAATGTGAGCTTATGAACCTGGTTACAAAATGAATGACATTTTCTGACATTGAAGTCAGAGCAACTTTGTCAGTATTTATCGGCTAGTCTCATAATTTACACTTGAGGAAGGTGAATTAGGAACAAATTGTAAACTCCCAAGTTTAGATGATCAAATTGCAAAAACATTTCTTGTTATTACAATGTCAATTGAAATTTACAGCGTACATACCGGGCTGAAAACAAAAGTTTATGCTCTGCTTTTATTGAATTACACATAAATACTTGTAAAAGTCTCTGTTCACACTAGGATCATTAAAATGATCCTACTGTTGTCTAAAATGCCGACTTAAATATGTGCGTTAAATTTCAACAAGAAAGTCAGATGAGCATTTAACATTCACTTCAAAAATATTATCATAAAGGGGTGGCTTTTCTTAAAAATAAAACAAACTTATGAATTGACGTCATGCGACGATATTTTAGAGGACAAACAATAACGTTCGCTAGATAAGGAACATAACTTTGGTACACATACTGTACACGCACTACATAATCTTCGCACACACGGAAATTGGCTGCAGACCTACATTTGTTGGTGTAAGTTGCAATGATACGCGCTTACCTCTGTCGAGGGCGCAATTGCTGTTTGGTGACATCATATGCATAGTCTATTCCCTGTCATCTTTACCCATGCTATGATTTGATTGTTGAACGGATTGGTAATGAAATTTAGTTATGTCTGTCGTTTGTCTTTAAAATTTTATTGATAGTAGCTGAAGCATAATAGCAGGATGCTGTGATTCTAACTTGGCTCATAAGGGGTACTTAGGTAAAGGTTTCGGTTAACATTGATTCATATCAATCTGCAAGATTAAAAATGCACCGTATTACACCTTATTCTAGCCTTTTGATGTATCTTTAAAAATATTTCATCATAGCAAGTGAAAACTTACGAACATTATGATAGCAATACATCCTAGAAAAACGAGTAGTATGGCACATCTTACTCAGAATATCTTATTGTCTAGTTATTTCAAACAACATTTCATGCTTATCAGAACAATAGTTGTGAAAAATATTAAACAAACATGGTGAAAAAACATTGAAAATTGAAATTGAACAGCTGGTATCAACTGTATTGTTTAAGTGTAATATAACTCCCCTGTACATTGAGATCTACATGTAAAATAATGATTTGTAAATGTTACTGCTCCATGTGAATTTCATTCTCTATTCGCATCTGGAAGTCACTCATGAATTTTCAGTTTTTTGACAAGAGATGACAGTAAACGACCATAAAATGACACCTGGCGAATTTCCAAACAGGCTTTACTGTGCAGTGAAAGTATTGATTTGATCTGCAAGACAGTTGACTTGTCCAACGGTTCTCCTTCCTTATACAATTTTATAACAGGTAAATTGACATCATCTTGAGTAATTGTGGTATCCATTTTAACTTTGAAAGACCCAGAGAAGGGAATTTCTCATATTTCAGTTTAATGTTAGTTTCAGTTTTAATTTACATCAAGCACAATACTAATGGTAAAAAGAAGGTACACAAGGTCGTCAATTTGGTTTGTGACCAGGCTGGAAAATTTTAGTTGCATGCACATTAAACACTTTGAACAATTGGAAAGAATAAGTTTTAAAAAACTTGGGGGAAGGGGGAAATTGACCAACGAAGTTTGCTTTTCTTACTTTGCTATATGCTATATGTAGATTATCTCTCATTCCCTCCTTTTTCTGAGGTATGTTGTTTACAGTTGACATCTACAATTTTATATCATTTCAAGATACTTTACACAAACACAAACTAATGACTCAATATCCAAGAAAAATAACAGACCTTTTGCATTGACGTCACTCAATGTCATTTTGGAAGTAAACAAATGAGCACGCACGACGTAGACTTCGCATGCGCGCGTAATAGACTTACGCGCGTATTCGGCTGGTATACACAAATCAGCTGTCTGCAATTGTTGGTGTTAAGTTGCAACAATCCTAGCTTGTCTTTATAGGGGGAGCACTTTCTGTTCTGTGACGTCTAGATGCATAAATACAATTGGATGATATTGATGAAACTCCCCTAAAACACTTTACAATGTATTGCAAATTCCGTTAACGTTTATTTCATGTCAAAGAACAGATATCACAAAACAGTATGAAACTCACTACTCAAATTCTCGATGACATAGCAAGGAATTTCTCACATATTTTGCATTCCTTCATTAATCTCCATAAAGGGACTAAAGGGAAAGCCTCCTAATGCATGATCGAACATAACTCGGTCAACGCATCTTTTATCAAACTTTGCAATTTTTATACGTCCTCAAAGAAGGTTGCTAAAGGTCGCAACATTTGTACGTATTTTAAACCTCAGCACAAGCTGAGATTTGTAGCTGAACTGTTTACATCTGTTTTCGGCACATCACCTTGTCAGTATTGTTACTCTAAACAATGGCTTTCTCTACTTTCAAGATCAGAAGTTTTCAGTCGTCGAATCATTACAAAGAAAGTTATAAGCGAACCAAGCAAAAACAGTATTAGAAACACACGGTCCATAACCAAGGCTACACGCCTCCATTCAGCTTGTTTCTGTTTGTCTTCTCGTTTCTTTTCATATGATGATGTCATTTTCTTAGTCTCTTTGAGAAGTTCACGGAGGAAGACATCAGAACGGCTTGACGACGTTGAATCCTTGATATGAGTCGTGTGATTTGTTGTTTCCTCTTTAGATACTTGATCGCTACCGACGCAGGCACACCCATTCTGGTTTACGGTGTTATTTTGCATAGACGTCTCATTAATATTCATGAGTTCCTCGACGTCCCATAGATAAACGTCTGATTTAATGCTCACTTTGTGAGACATGTAATCTCGTCGTTTTTTCACTTGTCGAAAGGGAAATAGTGTAGGTCCTAGCACTCCCAGGATATACTTTTTAACCCACCATGGAACTGGTCGGCAATCCGGTTCTGCGTAATGTAAATTCAAAATAGCCACAGAGAGAGCAAGCGAGCTGCATATTAGGGCCATGGTTGACATGAAGAATTTT
Source organism: Holothuria glaberrima (assembly GCA_009936505.3). Classification (NCBI taxonomy): domain Eukaryota; kingdom Metazoa; phylum Echinodermata; class Holothuroidea; order Aspidochirotida; family Holothuriidae; genus Holothuria; species Holothuria glaberrima. Next base: position 15,329 of record WURT03194110.1, read on the forward strand.
CCTGTTTTAGTCAAGAGAAAAGTCAAAAGGGGCATTGAAAAATCAAAAGAGAAAACATTAATTTCCATGGGAAGGACCAGCAAAAGTTTGTTTAAAGATACGCTATTTGTTGACCTACCATGAAGAATAGTAACCTGGGCACAAAAGGGCCCAGAGACAAGATCTCACTCTGTTGTCTGTTTGCCAACTACCTACGAGTACTTAGAGCCTTTTCGTGAAATCAAACCTGCAAAGTAGTATGAAGTAGAATGAACTATGGCAGTTCTTTTCATTAATCAGCCAAAGTACATTCTCATTTATTCCTATTAAGGGATAATCCTGTAAGAGACACTTTCTTAATTAATTTTGTTCACCTGCATATCTGAATAAACATGGTAATAGTCATAATACAGTGGTATTAAGATTTCGATTTAAGTTTTCAATTCCACTGGAACATATGTGGGTCCCTTGTTTGTCAACAGAAGGTGGGTTGGGCAATGAAACTTAATAAGGAACCAACGAAAGGAGGACTTCACGGGTAAATTACATCAAAAGACAAGTTAACAAATCCATCATCGACCATTGCTAACGAAATTTTTGCACAGTAACAAGGGAACGAAACATACGTTTGCACAAGGATATCGACTGTAATTGGGCCTCGCGTCAATCAATTTGATACAATGTAATCTTTCTAGCACGAAAGATAACATGCACATCTTGTGACAGAATCAGAACATGAAAATGTCATTTACACTGTCACATAAGATTTAAAAGAGGCCACAGTAACCTTAGTATAACTGTGGAAGTAGGTTTAAAATTTTTTTCTATGGGATAGACATTGGATCTCCTTTTTGACATACTAAAAACATTAGGTGGGTGACCCTACAGTGTTTTCTTTTCTGGGTGAGAAAATTCGAAATTTTAACCATGCTATACCGGAGGCAGGGACGAAAACTAAAAGAAACTATGCAGTTGCGGCTTGCAGCTGGGAACCATAATAATATGATCCCTTAACTAAGCAGACTAAATCTGTGGGACTTATTCCTGTGCAATACTGTAGACAGTCTAAAAGACTTCTGGAGTCATTCACTTTTGACAGCAAGTTATGGAATTATTTTTCATGTTTAGAGCAGGACAGCAGAAATCGTTGTTTTCAGGATTAACCGGTCCTCTTTTAAACGTGAAATTTTGTTGATTATTAACACGCATTCACCAGCTATTCTGATAAGCAAAATCATGCAATATTTTGACGTATGTACTCCATTACATTAAAAGCACTACGCGGTTACAAGGTAGCCTTCTTTATATGTGGAGATTCCAGAAAGAGCATATATAAAGGTCTGCCAGATCATTTTTTGTATTTTTGTGTTGCAACCATACTGTTCGAAGTGCGATTGAACCTGAACATCAATCCTAACGGTGAATGTACTACAATACAGACAATTTTATTCAAATGAAGTAAACAGTTTGTTGTAGATAATGTTTGACAAATGTTACTAGCATCTAATCAAATACTATAGCTATTCAAACTGCTGCTTACGTACCAACACACTCTTGAAGATCTTGACTTTCCCTGACTCAGATTTAGCTCTTTCCTCACATTCTGGGTTGTACTACCCATTGTGGCATATAATTGTCTCTCAAGATAAAATTCAATCAAGAAGCTTTCATCTCAGATAAAAATCACCATTATTAGTGGATGTCATTAAAAGAGGAAACAGTTTTTTAAGCAGAGGCTAGAGAATTCTTGGCATAAAACTTTTCATCGAATGGAATTTATCAGAATGTTAATATGGAGCAAGGCTCTCTATTTCTGTAGCTATTTAGTTACTGTTATCCTGCAGTTCGTTGTAAACCCTCTTAATGCATTTGGCAAGTGGAGTACACCTATGACTTACTTTCCTCTTCAAGCAGCTTACTGCACTATATATAAGTGTAGGCTTACTACAGCTCAAGGTGTTGTATTCTGATCAGTTTTAAGCTTTAACGTTATCATCTTCAGGAAGATATAAGGGTTCATTGTGCAATCTATAACAGGAGTTTTGGAGGACGAACTTTTTTTCGACTAGTTCCCAGAAGGGAGCGACGTATGGGCACACCAATCACTTCCAATCCTGCACCTTATACCGGCATTTAACGTCTAACGAATGACGAGAGTATTTTCTCAACCCTTTACCACTTTCTAAGAAGCTGTGATGACTTGAAACTATGCTCTGCATTACTGGTCGGCATAGCAGCCGAGTAAGATCTGAATCGTAGGCCTTTCTAAATCGGACAGCTTTCTGAGTAAATTCTTACAACCTGAAACCAAATTTTAAATAACTACATAAAACCTCCTTAGCATACATGCCTAGAGTCATGCAGAAATACCAATTTTGAGCCACCAGAATTAAAAGAAGTGTCTAAGCTCAAATCTTGTTTTAATAAGTTGGAGGGGTAGGCTACTTATTTTATGCAAGCTGGTGAAATTTGCATTGAAATCAGATGTGTGGTTCTAAAGATATTTACAGTAAATGGTGTCAAATTTTCAACACACAGCGAACTTGTAGCAAGCAAGGTCAACACAACAGGCTGAAAAACAAACAAAACAAAGTATTTCTCATCTATGTTCGGAAGTGATATAACTCCTGCTTGTCTCGAGCACATTTTTGGGTCACAAATGTAGTAACTTTATTTGCTGATATCTCAAATACCACATGTCTGATTTAAACGCTTCCTTTAAATCTTTTAACTTCGTATCTCTTACCTACGACAGGAACGGCACTAGTTGGTGGCATTGTCTCCGCCACCAACAACAGAAACACAGTCAGTGACAAGAGAACTGTTATACCCAAGCCGATCTTTTCGCCGGATTCTGGTGGTAAGAAGAAGGTAAGTAGCGCCACCAGCGAGACAAACCCACACGGAAGAATCATGTTGAAGACATAGTAGTAAGGACGTCTGCGAAATCGTATCTGAAAGTGGAAAGGAAATAACACATAGAAATATCAAGAAGGCGGTAGTTCTATATTTCAAAATAAAGTTATAATGTTTTTCGGAAAGTATTTCTCATGTAAAATGACAACCAACAGACTTTACTAATTAAATATTTCAAAGCTAACGCAAAGCGTTGATGAAAAGATAACTAATAACCTCATGATGGATAGCATCATACAGGAAATGTAAGGAATAATAAGCGTTAACATATTCATTGTTCACTAATGTAACATTAAAGTTGTTCAGAAAACCAATTTTTAGCTACATGAGACCAGTATCGATCTTTCAGATTTTACTTACCACTCCTATTAACATCACATTCTAAAGGTAGTACTTAATCTGTGTACCCTTCTACAAGTATTCCAAAAATGACATCTCTTTAACTACAACCAAGTTGGCCTAACATTTGGATGTAGTGTAAGCAAAACTCTCATCCCACGCGAGATATAACGTGTCGCCATGATTAACAGGCGTTAATTCTTCTCATTTATTTATTTATTTATGTTTAGGCAATAAATTTTTGTGAAAATGTCTTGCCTTTGACACGTTTAATGGACGGCGA